>PISX010036518.1:0-11880 GCA_004024625.1 Mellivora capensis | reverse complement strand
AAAAAAAAAAAAAAACAAACATGGGCAAGAAAAATTCTAGCCTGATCCTGTTGCCTTCTGCAGGCTCTCAGCCTATGTTGGAGATCTGTATAGAGAGGGAGATGGGGGGCATCCGGGGGGTGGGGCACGGAGTCAGTCAAGTGTCCAACTTTTGGTTTTGACTCCGGTGGTGATCTAGGGCTTGTGAGATCAGGCCCCACGTTGGGCTTCGCACTCAGTATGGAGGAGCCTGTTTAAGACTCTCTCTCCCTCTGCCCCTTCCCCTCCCTGCTCTCTCTCTCTCTGTCTCAAATAAATAAATAAACAAATAAATCTTTTTTTTTTTTTTTTAAAGATGAGGGGCACCTGGGTATCTCAGTTGGTTGAGCTTCTGTCTTTGGCTCAGGTCATGATCACAGGGTTCCTGAATTGGGCCCTGCACTGGGCTCCCTGCTCAGTGGGGCATCTGCTTCTCCCTCTGCCTCTCCCCCTGGCTCATGCTCTCTGCCCCCACCCCCATCATATAAATAAATAAAGTCCTTTTAAAAATTAAAAAAAAAAGGGAGATGAGTGGTAGAAAACTGTTCAAGAGGTATGAGAAAAAGAGAGCAAGCCTCTCTCCTTGATAGATAATACTTGAGAAATGGGGAAAAGATACGACTTTCTCAGCAAGTGGTTTAACGGTCTTTAATGCACTGCCTAAAATTGCCACTCATATCATGTGGTCTGGCATAATGTGATGCCTTGTCTCCAGGACACATGTTTGGGAAAAACAACATCTGTCTGAGCCCTGAGCCCCAGCTGCTGTTTTAATAAGAAAACATATCTTTGCAATATGCTTTTCAAATGTTCTTGGGAAAGCGGTGGGGGCCTCCTTTGCTAAAGGAAAAGTCTGTGCTTTTCTGGTCCTATGACTCCTTCCTGGTTGTGCTGGGGACACAGTAGCTTCACTGGGGCCCTGGCTGAGTGTGGGTGATGAACTCCTCATTTGGGGGCCAGACCTTCTCTAGGCTCCTTGTTTGGGGATGTCCTGTCCCAGGCAGGCTTGCAGGGTCTCCTTTGAGCCCACTGTGCCTGAAGGTGGTGGGATGTGCCTCCTAGGAAGGTTGGGGTGGTAGGGGGTTCCCATACCTCTGCCCTCTAAATTCTCAACCTCTTCCAAGAGAGCTTATCTCCCCAACCCTGTCCGTTCTCCTGTCATCACCACCTCTTCCATCCCAGGAACAACACAAAAAATAACCACTAGGATTGGGAACCAAACGAGAGCCAGGTTGGGTATCCAGACCTGTCCAACTTCAGATTTGGAACTCTTCAACCTCATCATTCTCCTAGTTGACTAGAGATAGTCTGTTAAAGCTCTGTGGCCTCAGTTCCTTCATCTGGAAAATGGGTGCAGGGAGCCTCTGGTACCCCACCCTCCGATCCCTACCCCTTTCTGTTCTCCTGGTGCTGTGAGGATTTCCTGTAGCAGTAAATGAAAAGCACTGCAAACAGTGTCTGGCTCCTAGCACACCATATAAACATTAGTCAACATTAGTAATATTACTATGAGTTATCCTGGAGGGTTGCAGGGAGAGGAACATAACCCAGACAGGAGAAAAGTCTTCAGGGTGGAGGTTGCTTTTGAGTCAGGTTTCAAAGAAGGATGAAATTCCTACAGAGAAGGCGGGAGGATGGTATTCCAGGAAGAGGGCACAGTGAGAGCAAAATCTAGTGATCTTGGCAGGAAGTAAAGTTCACTGGGGAACCATTGAATAGCCCCACCTGGCTGCAGCATTTGGGCAGGAAGCTAGGATGGTGAGTGTGGGAATGTGCAAGGCTTCAAGCCAAATGCCCGGGAGTGTGCTGACAAGGTCCCTGGGAGGGTCCACTCTGGTCTGGCTCCCGGTCTTGCTTCTTCACCTTGTCCGATCTCTTGGCCCCTGATCCCCACTCTCCAGCCACCATGGCCACCTGGCTTTTCAGACCCATCGGAGTCTCTCTCACTTGCTGTTGTGTCCTCCTGAAATGCTGCTCCCATCACCTCCTCCTCTTCCTCCAAACAGTGCAAATGCCACCTTCCCCAAGATGTCTTCCCTGGGTTCCTAGCTAAGGAGTACCACCATCATCACATAATCCAAGTTATTCCCCTCACTGCCCTCCTCCCATTCTGAAATTATCTTATGCAGATTGTTTACTGGCTTCTTGTTGGCCTGATCCCATTAGACTGCCAGCTCTGTGAGGGCTGGGACTTCGTCTTAGTCAATGCTGCATCTCCAGCACCTAGAACACTGCTTGGCACTTAGTAGGAGCTCAGTAAATGTTTCCTAAAGGGAGAACTGAAAGATTTTTAAACAGGGGAGTGGGACAATCTGACTTATGTTTTATTTTTTTAATTTTTTAAAAAGATTTTATTTATTTGTTTGACAGAGATCACAAGTAGGCAGAGAAGCAGGCAGAGAGAGGGAGAAACAGGCTCCCCACCAAGCAGAGAGCCCGATGCAGGGCTCAATCCCAGGACACTGAGATCATGACCTGAGCCAAAGGCAGAGGCTTAACCCTCTGAGCCACCCAGGGACCCTGACTTATGTTTTTAAAAGACTCCTCTGATTGGGGCTCCCGCTTGTCTCAGCCGGTGGACCGTGTGACTCCTGATCTCGGGGTGGTGAGACTGAGTCTCATGTTGGGCATAGAGCCTCCCTAAAAAAAAAAAAAAAAAAAAAGGAAAAAAAGATTCCTCTGACTCCTGTGGAAAAAAACAGACTGTGTGGGGTGAGGGCAGAGCAGGGAGATCTGGGGACAGACAACAGCTCAGGTCCAGAGAGTGATGTTGGGGCCAGGATTGAGACGGTGGCAATAGCGGGGGTGAGAAGTGGTCAGAAATTCAGGAGGGAGGAGAAACACAGTAAGACGACTGAGGGAAGGGAAGGCAGGAAGAAGCAGGGGACTAAAAGATGAGGAGAGAAGAATCCATGACCTCCGGCTATGAGATGGGCAGGGGGGAGGGGAGGGAATGGAGGTGGGGGTAATGTGAGGTACATGGAGTCACAGAAGAAGGAGCGGATATGGGACAAGAGGGCAAATTAGTGTCTGGGATGCCTGCTGGACAATGGAAGGATGAGGTCTAGGAGGCAACTGTGATAATTATAATTATAGTTATAAAAAATCACTACCACAGAGCTCTCTGGTTACATTATTCATCACTGATCAAATATTTACTGAGCACTGGGGACACAGCACCAGCAGTGACAGATAGAGCCCTTGCCTTCATGAGGTTGATGTTCCGTTGGCAGGAGACTACAGAGATCAATGCATCAAGAAAGAAATACAGGGGCGCCTGGGTGGCTCAGTGGGTTAAGGCCTCTGCCTTCAGCTGGGGTCATGATCCCAGCGTCCTGGGATCGAGCCCCGCATTGAGCTGTCTGCTCAGCAGGGAGCCTGCTTCCCTTCCCCTCTCTCTGCCTGCCTCTCTGCTTACTTGTGATCTCTGTCAAATAAATAAATAAAATCTTAAAAAAAAAAAAAGAAATACATACATACATATATATAATATTTTATTTATTTATTTGAGAGAGAGAGAGAGAGCGAGCATGAGAGGGGAGAGGGTCAGAGAGGTGAATCAGACTCCCTATGGAACTGGGAGCCCGATGCGGGACTCGATCCCAGGACTCCGGGATCACGACCCGAGCTGAAGGCAGTTACCCAACCAACTGAGCCACCCAGGCGCCCTATATATATATTTTTTTAAAATAAGCACTACGCCCAAATGGGGCCTGAACTCACGACCCCGAGATCAAGGGTCGCACGCTCCACCGACTGAGCCAGGCAGGCGCCCCCAGAAATACAAAGTCTAATGTCAGGTAGTGGTAAATCCTAGGGGGCAGGAAGGTGGGAAAACAAGGGGCAAGGGGATAGAGAAGGGGAAATCATGCTGGAGAGAGTCTGACGTCCAGGAAGGATTTTATAAATACTTGTTAAAGACTTAATGACAGTAAGTGGACGGTTGACTTAGTATGTCGTTAGGTCTCCAGATGATCTAGTTATCTTCCAAAGACTCCAAGAAGTGGTTTTCTCCCGTCATGCAGCGGAGGAAACTGAGGTACCAGGGGTACCTTAATGACTCACAAATATAGTGATGGAAATCTAACCAAGGGCGGAGAGGGAACCCCTAGATGGGGGGGGGGGAACCCTCTCAGAGGCCCGGAAACGGTCATATACTGGGAGGGCAGGAGGAGGCGGACGGAGGTGGGGGGGAAGCAGAGCAGCGCGGATTGACCTATGACGTCATTGGAACGTTAATAGCGTAACATCACCTGGACGTAGCCCCATTTCCCTTCCTGGACAGGTCCACTTGGTAGTCCCGGACCGTCTGAATCAAGCCTGTCATTGGTTCCTCGCTCCATCAATCTGTTTCATTCTTACATTCTTCCGCCCCGCCTTCCAGAGACCACCTCTGATAGGCTGATGCGGCCGTCACTTCAAAAAGGTCCGCATTCCTTCCGCCTTTCTCCAAGAGACCGAAGGCGAGGAGGGTGGATCCCAGGCGGCGCCCACCCCTGAGGCTTTGCTTCCGTCTGTGATTGGCTGCCCTGGGTGCCGGTCGCTACACTACCCGCCTCTGATTGGTCATCCACCCGCCGCTCTGCGCGGCACCGGCTCCGCCCCCGTCGGGTGTTTGTGGTGGGGCTGCGGAGTCGCCGATCCCGCCGGAAGCGCCAGGACAATGGGGACCCGGGACGACGAGTACGACTACTTATTCAAAGGTGCGGTCTGTGGGACAGAGACGGGCGAGGGTACGGTGGCGAGGAGGCGGGCAGGCAGGTTGAGGTTACGCTCCAGGCCGCTAGGCCCAGGCCGGAGCCCGGGACTTGGGGCCCGGCGGGTTAGGCAGCCGGCAAGGCCGAGGCATTTTGGGCTTGGTCAGCTTTGGGCTGAAGTGTGCGGCCGTGCGGAGCGGTTGGCCCACAGAAGCCCGGGGGCCCTGGACGCGCCGAGGCGGGGCCGGGGCCGGGAGGGGGTGGGGCCCCAAGCGGTGGGAGAGGCCGTTAGGGGCGGGGCCTCTGGGGGCGGGGTCTCCCCAGCATTTGGCGGGCCGGGCTAGGTGGAAAGCTCCGTTCGTGATGGGGGCGGGGCCGTCAGGGGCGGGGCCAGGGTGCGGTGGGCGTGCCCAAGAAGTGGGCTGGGACGGGGCAGGTGGGGGTGCTCTCACGGAGTGGGAGGAGCCTATCCTGATTGGCGGCAGTGCGTCTGGGGCGGGGCCCGGGAAGGGCGAGGACGCGAGGGGACGTGAGTGGCGGGGGACCCTGGATTGGGGTGCTGACCCAGAATTGCGTGGAAGGGGCGCCTGGCGCGGGGGGCCGTGTGTGCGGGACCGAGGCTTGGTGGTTAACAGTAACAATTATCTTTGAACTCTTAGAACCTTTAATAGAGCTACTGAACTACCTGCCTTTCTCTGAGCACTTCACGCCTTCACTGAAATGCTCACCCCAGCCCTGCGAGGTCGTCGGTAGTATCCAGCCTCTGGGGACCTGGAAACTGAGATCCCAGAGAGACAGGGCAGGTTTGCAAAGTGTTGGAGCGGGATTTGAACCCAGGGCTTTCAGCTGTGGGCTTTACCACCCAAGGAGTGTATGTGGGACTAAGCCTGTCAGACCAGCTCCCCCAACACATGCGCCCTGATGGGCTGGCCTTTGGCCAACCTGCTGGAGGATCGTCCCCCTAGGGACAGAGGGCTCTAGGAGCCTCCAGTACGGTCTTGGCAGGTGAGGCAGCCACCGCTGACCCAGCTCCCTTGCCTGGCCGCTCAAGCTGGGGAGAGTCCCTCCACGTTGCTGGGGTTGTGGAGTGACTTAAGTCACTGGCTTTAGGGGCGCCTGGTTGGCTCAGTCGGTAGAGTATGCAGCTCTTGGTCTCTGGGTTGTAAGTTCCAGCCCCACTTTAGGTGTGGAGATCAATTAAAAATAAAGTCTTAAAAAAAAAAAAGAAAAAAGAGTCACTGACTTCACAGTGCCTTCTGTGCCAGCCTGGGCTTTGGCCAGGCCCCGGGCTGTCTGTTTGGGCTCCCTGGCTGACAGTGGTTGCCCTTGATAGCTACGTCTGGGCCCGCATGAGGTACCTTGTCCTTCTGCCTGATGTGTGAGCGTCTGCCTCCCACATCAGCGGTGGCCTCATCCCCCTTGCCGGGGAAGCCTGGCTGTCGCTGGGAGCGTGGTCCGTGTCCGACACTGACCATTGTGTCCGTGGTATCATCCCACATTCTGAGGCCGGAAGCCTGGGGACCTTGGGGACGTGGAGAGTGGGGTAGAGTGCTCCCTACCTGGGATATCCACATGGTAAAAGGCTTCTGGGCTGGGGGGAGTGCCTGCACAGAGGCCTAGAGCTGTCACATGGCACCGTGGGCCTGGGGAGCTGCATGCGGGCTCCTAAGTCCCTGGCGGGTGAAGCTGTGTGGTCAGCAGTTATCCCCAGTGCCGTCTGTGCCCCGAGGTCTCACGTTAAAGGCGGGGGAAGCTCTTCCGTGAGTCCCCCAAACAGACTGCCACAAGTGGACAGGCCTCCCATCTTTCTGCGGCTGGGGCCCTGAGGCCACTGCTCCCCAGGTCCCCGTTGGACACCCACCTGGATTTGGGCTGCCAGGGTAGGGGACCTTAACCCCAGTCGTCACCTCCAGGTTTCTGGGGCCATTGCCCGCTTGTTATTTTCAGCCGCTTGCTTTTATAAATAACCCAGCTCAAGTATTTGCACTAGTCATCTTTTGCCCTTTGGGTTATTTCCTTGAAGTACGTTCCCAGAAGTCCAGTTACTGGGTCAGGGGCAATGGAGCGGCTGTGTGCTTCCTGGGATTCATCTCGAGTCCGCTTACTGGAAGCCCAGATCTGGCTTCAGTGGCCACTGGCACAGGGCGGGGGTGCCTGCCCTGCTGCCCTCCCCCACTAGCCTCCTTTTCTGTGTCAGCAGGTGCCCTGCTCACACAGGGTTAAAAGTGAAAGTCAAATCCACAAGGTCAGTATTTTCCAAACTGCCGGCATCTGAGACCTCGCGGTCACTCATATGTCTTGTTGAAGGTCTCCCTCTTACTTCTGCATGTTTCTCTTGAAATCCACTCCATTTTTCACTCAAATGGGAGAAGGAAACTTATGGGTCTGGGACGTAAAGAAGGAAGGAAAGAAACCAGCAGGTAGGCAAGCCACTGCTGTCACACCACTTGCCATGGGTAGACAGCATTAGAAGCCTGAGTATACTGTCCCCCGGACCCTCCTGAGACCCCGTGGCCTGCAGAGGATCAGATATGGGCATTAGAGAGGTGTCCCAAGTAGAGGCCACACCAGAAGGGTTGACAGGGGCCAACTTCCTTACCTTGAGGCTCCATGGCCCTGTCACCTGGTCCAAGGGGCCCATCAGGAGGGGAGGGCCAGCGATCGTCCTGCCCCTGACCCTGTGCTCAGCCTCCCCCAGGCTTTAGTAACTTCTGGCCCTTCCCTTGGCACAGAAGGGCCACACTTCTCACTTGGGACACTGACTGCCCCCTGCTATACCCTCTGGCCACCGCCGTGGTAATTTTGGCAGCCACATCACACGCTGGCTCCCCTGACCTCCCAAGACCAAGGCCAGCAGATCCCCCAGGGTGTTTTCCTCACTGCGCATCACCCCCTCCCAAGCAAGTAAGGTTGTTTTTTGTACCTAATTATAGATCCTCATGTTCAGCCTGCTAAACATTTTATCCTGTCAGCCATGGGCCATTTTCCCAGCCTGCAGATCAGCCCCTCAGGACAACCCTGACCTCTCCTGGCTTGGACCCGACTGTGGGATCCACAGTGGGAGCGGCTATGTCCCCAAGGGCCACCAGGGACTTCTGAGAGGCCCCTGGCCACGCACCTGGCCTCTGAGGATGTGGGTTGAAGTGGGAAGCTGTTGTGGTAGCCCAGGACCATGTCCCCTGGGCTTTGTCCACCCCTGTGCCATTGATGAGTCCTTTTAGGAAAGGGGGCGAGGAAAGAGTAGCAGCCAGGAAACAGGCCAACCCTGTGCTCACCCTCCTCTGCTGAGTGCTCCTGAGGTGGCCTCCATGCTCTCCAGCCTGGGCAGGGCCCCCACCAGACCCACCGGTAAGGACCAAAGCATGCCATCTTCCCCCATTGGCCCACGGTGCCCTTGCCTGTGCCCTGGCTTTGGGCCACCATCTGTCCTCTGCTCTGATTCCCCAGAATATAACTGTGGCAGGATTGCCCCCAAGGGCCAGTCTCTGGGGCCTGGGATGGTCAGGGCTGGCTTCCTGGGGGAGAAGCAGGGGCCTGCTCTGCCTGGAGTAGGGGAGCCAGCCTTCCACCCCACAATGGCCACAGTCCACCTGAGTGTCAGCGTGCAGGCCCCAGGGGTGCCACGCTGTCATGGGGCAGGTCGGAGGACCCAGGGCTTCAAGAGGTGCCGGCTCTTTGTTTTTGCCAACTGGGCTCGCCTGCTCCACCAGCCAAGTGGCAAGTCAGTGGGGGGGGGGGGTGCTGTTTCCCAGCCAGTGATGCCACCGACTTCTGTGGAAATTCTAGGGGCTGTGTCCTCAAGGGCCCTTTATTTCCCTAAGACAGCAGATCGCTTGTGCCCTGAACAATGCTGTTCTCATTCCTGTCCTGCACATGGGGCCAGCTTGGCTGCTGCCCCCCTGGGCACCTCTCTCCACCGGCCAGTCGGAGCAGCCGGGACTTCCTGCTGTTCAGCTGGGCAGGGGCCGGGGGCTCTCATCCTGCTCTGGCGTCCACTTTCTCACTGGGTGATCCTGGGCCAGGAACTTGGTCACTCTGGGTTGAGTGTCCCCCGACTGTATAAGGGGAAGGATAATAGGAACATTTGCCCCAGGGCTGGGCCTGAGAACGCAGTCACAAAGCCTTTAGTGCTGGGCCTGGCCCTGAAGTGCCGAGGAGATTGGTGGCTAGGCCAGAGTGGAGTTGATGGGGCCAAGGCTGGGGATAGGGATGGCACTGCAGGCCAGGGCCCTCGTGCTTGTTTCCTGTTCCGTTTGCAAGGGCATAAGAATTGTGAGCCAGCCTCTCCAGCCTTGGCCAGGTCTCCAAGGCCACCTGGGAAGGAGGTGAGAGGTTGTGGGTGTAGATGGTGGGCCCCACAGTATGGTCTAGAGCCACAGGCCCATGTCCGTCTCTACCTCTTTCCTCTTTTCTCTGAGGTCAGCTCCTAGTCTTCCGTTGGGTATGAGAGAACACCGGCCTCGTTATCAACCAGGTCATGGAGGCCAGGCCACTAGGGGTTAGAGGGGAGAGGAGAGGCCTGACTTGAGGGGTTTTGAAGGATGAGCAGGAGTTTGCCAGCTACTCCGAGGGTCAGGATGCCCCAGATAGTGGGAGAGGAGAAGGTTGGACCCAGAGCCCTGAGCTCAGCCCCAGACGCAGGAGATGTGGGTTCAAATGCTGACAGACCACTTTCCAGCCTGGTGGCCCTGGGCAAGTCCCTGTCTGGTGAGCAGGGTTGGGAGGTAGAGTGGGCCTACAAATAGGCATGGCATTGTCCTGCTTCCTGACCTGTAGGGTTATGGGAGACTCGTGGGAGGTGGTGCACATCAGGGGCTTTCACTGGACAGACTCGTTAAGCATTCTGCTCGTTCTTAGTATTCTTGGCTCTAAAGCAGCCCGCCCAGAGAGGCTGCCTTGCCTGCCCCCCGCTTCCCCTATGGCCTGAGGATGGTAACCTGGGCATCTTCCAGGTGTGGAAGGAGGTGGGGCTGGGAGACTACACAAGCCACTTTGGGTTTGTTTGTCCAGCAGACAGTGATCTGGTGCTTCCTGGGTGCTGGGCACTGCACCAGGTCCTGGGGGCACAGCAGGGACTCGGATGCCTGAGATGCCCACCCCTGTGGCCAAATAGGCTGGCGAGAGTGTGAGAGGGTTGGGGAGGGGGCTGTGGAGGAAAAGCAGGTGGGGAGGGGTGAGGGCTTTTAAAGAGGATGACAGTGAGGGCCTGTCTCCTCGACCCACCAGGTACCATCTGAGGGACCCCACCCAGGAGATGGGGGCAGATACCAGGCGCGTACCTGGGGGAAGAACGGCATAGGCGAGCGCAGTGCACCTCTGTGTATCTCGGAGTCCCAGCAAGGAGGCCCCTGTGGCTGCAGCAGAGTGGGCGACGGGGAGAGAGGGAGGAGGGGAGGGCAGGGGAGGGCGGGGAGGGCACGGGGCAGGTAGTGCAAGGCTCTTTGGACCTCGAGGAGGATTTGGACTTTTACCTCTGGGAGGTGGGAGCCCCAGAGGGCTATGGGCGCCTGCGCCCCCTGGCGGCCTCCAGGAAAACAGCCTGGTGGTTGGCTGTGAGAGTCAATGCAAGGACGGCTCCCGGTGCGTGCAGGTGGAGTGGGCTGGGGTGGGCACAGCAAAGATGGTCAGAAGCCGTGGGAATTTGGCCACGCACATATACAACTTTCCATCCAGGAAAGACTTAACTGGGGTGTGGGTGACCAAGCCTACAACCCCGTTGGCTTTCCACTGGACAGACCCACCCTTGGGTGTCAGAGCCCAAGGTCCACGCGTGGAGGGGGTCCATGTGGTTTCCACCTGGGGTTTCTGGTCAGACGGCCCTGTGTTGTTTCTTATACACTGCACACATACCCACGCGTGCATGTGCGGCTCACACTGTGCATACACAGACGTGAGACTCCAGTGTGCCCTGGGTCTAAGGACAGCCTCTTGGGCTCACATCCTCCTGGGCCATCTCATGTGACCCTACCACAGAGCCTGGGGCGCCTTGGCCCCTAGAGGCGTTGCTTCTCTGGCTGGGGTAGGAAACTTGATGAAGAGAGGGATACAGGGATAGACGGGAGGGGCCTGCTCCGCCCTGCCCAGGAGGACTCTCGGTGTGGGGCTGAGGCTTCTCATTTCCTGTGGCTTAGAACTCCAGAGACACACCCTTGTAGGTAAGAACCTAGCAATAACCACCCTGCCCTCTACCTGCCTTAGTATGCTAGATGCTAGTGGAGTTCTGATTCTGCCTTTTCTCCCCAAGTTCCCCCCTCTTGCAGAAAAGGCAGCCCAGAGAGGTTAAGTGACTCGCCCAAAGTTGCCCAGCCCTGGAGACTTCTTGGCCACCAGGCTGCAGGGGAGGTTCAGGGGTTTATGGATCCCCACTCTGCACCGGCTGGGATGTCTGGGTCCGTATGCCCCTGGGGCAGCCCTGCTTTGAAGGACCTGAGACAGCAGGGGTGTTGCTCTGTCCACAGTGGCTGTGTTTCTGGAAGCCAGAAGCCTCTGTTTGCTTCTGCACCACAGGAAATATGGTGCCTTGGGTTCCAGGATGGCTCTGACTGCTCTGATGTTGGCTTTCCCAGTTTGTGCAGCACTCAGGGGGTCACTGACAGTCCTGCAGGTGGATGTGGGTGGTGTATGGGCCTTGGCACAGGGCGGCTAGCCTGCAGAGTCTCACCTCTCTCCTTCCTGCCCCCAAAGTGGTGCTCATTGGGGACTCGGGCGTGGGGAAGAGCAACCTGCTATCACGCTTCACCCGCAACGAGTTCAACCTGGAAAGCAAGAGCACCATTGGCGTGGAGTTTGCCACCCGCAGCATCCAGGTGGACGGCAAGACCATTAAGGCACAGATCTGGGACACTGCCGGACAGGAGCGCTACCGGGCCATCACCTCTGCGTGAGTGACAGGGCCGGGGCGGTGCAGGAAGCCATGGGTGTGGGGCTGGTGGGCTCTGAAGGATGGGTAGGAGTTTGGCAGAAGAAGGGGAGAGCACACCTCT
This sequence comes from Mellivora capensis, assembly GCA_004024625.1. Lineage (NCBI taxonomy): Eukaryota > Metazoa > Chordata > Mammalia > Carnivora > Mustelidae > Mellivora > Mellivora capensis. The sequence goes on along the minus strand of PISX010036518.1, from coordinate 182 downwards.
GAGAATGGGGGTCCCCAGGGGGAGGGACAAGACCTCCAGGAGCTATGGTACTGTTGGGAAGACCAGTGTCCAGTCCTGGCCACACTGTGACCCTAGGGTAGGCATGTCCTATGGTCCCTCGGAGCCCTGGAGTCCCTTGAGGCACTGTGGTTTCACCGGATGCTGGCTGCACCATGAGGGTT
>PISX010036517.1:0-11873 GCA_004024625.1 Mellivora capensis | reverse complement strand
CCACATCCTCTCCAACACACGTTGTTTCCTGTCTTGCTAATTTTGGCCATTCTAACTGGTGTGAGGTGGTATCTCAATGTGGTTTTAATTTGAATCTCCCTGATGGCTAGTGATGATGAACATTTTTTCATATGTCTGATAGCCATTTGTATGTCTTCATTGGAGAAGTGTCTGTTCATATCTTCTGCCCATTTTTTGACATGATTATCTGTTTTGTGTGTGTTGAGTTTGAGAAGTTCTTTATAGATCCTGGATATCAACCTTTTGTCTGTACTGTCATTTGCAAATATCTTCTCCCATTCCGTGGGTTGCCTGTTCAATGGGGAAAAGCTCACAGCCTTCCCGTTGAGATCAGGAACACGACAAGGATGCCCACTCTCACCACTCTTGTTCAACATAGTATTAGAAGTCCTAGCAACAGCAATCAGACAACAAAGAGAAATAAAAGGTATCCAAATTGGTAATGAAGAAGCCAAACTCTCTCTTTGCAGACGACATGATACTTTATATGGAAAACCCAAAAGAGTCCACCCCCAAACTACTAGAATTCATACAGCAATTCAGTACATGGCAGGATACAAAGTCAACGTACAGAAATCAGTGGCTTTCTTATACACGAACAATGAAAATACAGAAAGGGAAATTAGAGAATCGATTCCATTTACTATAGCACCAAGAACCATAAGATACCTGGGAATAAACCTAACCAAAGAGGTAAAGGATCTGTACTCGAGGAACTACAGAACACTCATGAAAGAAATTGAAGAAGACACAAAAAGATGGAAAATCATTCCATGCTCATGGATTGGAAAATAAACATTGTTAAAATGTCTATACTGCCTAGAGCAATCTATACTTTTTTTTTAAAAGATTTATTTATTTATTTGACAGACAGAGATCACAAGCAGGCAGAGAGGCAGGCAGAGAGAAAGGGGGAAGCAGGTTCCCTGCTCAGCAGAGAGCCCGATGCGGGGCTCGATCCCAGGACCCTGGGATCATGACCTGAGCCGAAGGCCGAGGCTTAACCCACTGAGCCACCCAGGTGCCCCAGAGCAATCTATACCTTTAATGCCATTCCAATCAAAATTCCACTGGTATTTTTCAAAGAGCTGGAGCAAATAATCCTAAAATTTGAATGGAATCAGAAGAGATCCTGAATCGCTAAGGAAATATTGAAAAACAAAAATAAAACTAGAGGCATCATGTTACCTGATTTCAAGGGTTATTACAAAGCTGTGATCACCAAGACAGCATGGTACGGGCATAAAAACAGACACATAGACCAGTGGAACAGAGTAGAGAGCCCAGATATGGACCCTCAACTCTACGGTCAAATCATCTTCGACAAAGCAGGAAAAAAATATACAGTGGAATAAAGACAGTCTCTTCAATAAATGGTGCTGGGAAAATTGGACAGCTTATGTAGAAGAATGAAACTCGACCATTCTCTTACACCGTACACAAAGATAAACTCGAAGTGGATAAAGGACCTCAACGTGAGACAGGAATCCATCAGAATCCTAGAGGAGAACATAGGCAGTAACCTCTTTGATATCAGCCACAGCAACTTCTTTCAAGATCTGTCTCCAAAGGCAAAGGAAACAAAAGTGAAAATGAACTTTTGGGACTTCATCAAGATCAAAAGCTTCTGCACAGCAAAGGAGATCTAGGTACTAAAAGGCACTATCAGCTCATTGAGAACTGGTGAGCGTGCATCTGTTCTTTCAGTACAAAACAGAGTAAGCATCAGTTTAGCCAGACAATTAGAGTCTGGTACTAAGTGGCTGAGGGATTTAGACTGTCTCTATTTTATATAGTTTTTTTTTTTTTAAATGAGTGGGCTTGGATTATTTTATCTTTAAAGTTCTCCCAAATATGTCACTAAGTCATGTTTGAGAGAATAATGATTTTTTGTAGGGTATACCTAGATTCATGTGGTATACCTGACTGGGCTTTTTAGGGTCATAAAGAGAAAAAAAAAAAAAGGCTGGCTGGCCAATACTAGATTTTGAGACTAGCAGGAATGGGGAAAAGATTTACTTCTTTTTTGTTTCTTCTTGCTTTTATGTGGATACCTGAAGTATTTCATATAAAATAATATTTATACCATTCATGAAGCTGTAAGCACTGGTCCACATGTTTGGTGCCAAAAGTAATTTTTAGAATAGTTTTAAATAGGGGTGCCTGGGTGGCTCAGTTGGTTAAGTGTCTGCCTTCAGCTCAGGTCATGATCCCAAGGCCCTTGGATCCTGCCCAGTGTTGGGCTTCCTGCTCAGCAGAGAGCCTGCTTCTCCCTCTTCCTCTGCCTGCCACTCTGCCTACTTGTGCTCTCTATCCCTCTGTGAAATAAATAAATAAAATCTTTAAAAAAAAGAGTATTTTAAGTAAAATCAGATACAGTTATTCAAAAAGCCAGCAAGTGAAACATAAGAACCATTTTCCTTTTTATCAACTCCTTTTGCTGTGGCTTCGAATGAGAATATGATATGATAAATCCATTAACCCTGAAGGCACAGGAAACGAGATAAATGTGAAACTATAATAATTGCTTAAATAAATCAGTTTCAAATACTTTTATAAATGTATAGAAAAACCATTTCTTGTATAATTTTATTTTGGATGAAAAAAGGCTACATCAATGGAACCCAGTCCCTGCATATTAATTGACCTTTTGGATATGGGTAAAAATGTGGACTTTGGTTAAAGCGGAATATCCAAATTTGTGCATGACAAAGACTTATAGGGAAAACTAAAGGAATAGTACATTAATAACTGATTTAATAACTAAATAGAAAGATCAGGAGAATGTTAACATAAGGGAAAAATAAAATTAGTGCCTTGTTTTGGATCCTTCAGATCTGGCATTTCAGCCATTCTAGGATTTTTGTTTTTTTCCCATAGCTCTCATTAGCTTGAATTTAGGAACAGGCTAGGGAGTTGACAGAAGGGATAAGAGATAAATGAGAATAGTGTTAAAGCAAAACAAAACCAAACAAAGAATCTTGAGGGTGCTGAATATGGTCAGACACATGATCAGCCACAAGGTCCAGTTTGAGATGAGAGTGAGATAATGCAGAAAATGATAATTGGTTATGAAAATGAAGGTTTCAAAGTAGAAGTGTTTATGAGTTTCATCAGTTTATTGAGAGTGAAGATGACAGCGATCTGAAGGGAAAGAGTAACAATTACCTAGGACGGTTTTAAAGTTGAAGGTTTTTAATGTACGTCCTGTCAAGGAGAAGAAAACAAGGTTATACCATGGTTTAGGGGTGGTGGATGGATTACAATGCAAGGGAAAATCGCCCCCGGAGTGAAGAGGCCAATTGAAGTTGTGCGGTATATCAAATAAATGGGCCACAGAATAAACATCTTGCACACTGCCTGACACGTACCAGGTGTACAACCAATCTCTGTTTATTGATGTTGAATAAGTGCATGAAGATTCCAAGGGACCTTGAGAGGTTGTTGTAATGGATTTAACCTGAGACAGAATGCCATAAAAATAAATAAAGAGGTCTTGCATGTGAATAAGACAAAGGCTGGCACGAACAGAGTGAGAATCATTCATGAAATACTTAAAGGTTTTCATGGAGAACCAACGCGATCATCAGTCCAGGAGACAGTGTGACTACCCACAACATCAGTGTGATTGTGGATTATATGAATAATAATGTAACATGAAGGCAAAGAAGGTACCCTTAAGCGATGTTTAATAATCACGTGCCATCCGTAAACTGTGCAGAGGAGGATGACATATCAAGTGGGGAGCTGACAAGCAAATGAGAAATATTTGTAGAAACTAAGGATATTTAGCTCAGAAGAGAATCAATGGAGGGAAAGGGAGCCTGACAGACATCTTTAAATATTTAGAGTTGTGCCATAAGAGAAGTCACTATAGACTCACTTGATTTGTTCTTTATAGTCCCAGGGGAAATAATTATGACAAATGACTGGAAGTTATAGGGAGATAGAGCAATTCATTTTGAATACAAATTTCTGAAAGTTAGACCTACATATGACAAAAATGGCTGCTTTGGGGGGTTGGAGAGAATGTTCCCTGTCAGCAGAACAGTTCAGGCATGAGCTAGAAGAAGGTTTTATCAAGGGGATTTGTAACAGATAGAAGATGGGAGAACCTGGCATTTAAGAGCCTTTCAGCACTCATTTTCTGAAGCACCAAAAATAAAATTACAGGTTCAAGAGAAATTCTTGGTGATTCTGGTTTGCTGTAGTTGTTGTTGTGTATGTGGTACAGGAGACCATATAGATTAGTGAAAGCAGAATGAATTAAAAATGTTAATACTGTGAGATCCATCTAACATCCTAAGGATTAAATAGAATTTGTGTAAGACACACATTTAAAAGTTTCAATCCAATTAATACTCATATAAATGTTATTGTTGGGCTTTGAAAATCAGTCCATCAACTATAAAATGCAGAATTGAAATAAGTCTCAAGTACTTTTTTTTTTTTTAAAAGAACCTCCTCAAACCAGTTACATCATTAGTCACAATGCTCTGGCAAGTCAGGCAAAGGAGCCCTAACTGCTGGCATTAGGTAAAGACGGGACGTGCTGCATTGTTGAGATACTTACTTCATAGTCTATTTTATGGGAGCAGCTATTGATAGTTATAATAAGGATAAATTTCTTTTATCGTGTGCTTACTATGACAGGTACTATTTTATGCACTTTAACATTATTTATGACTTCTCACCCAAAGAGCCAAGAGCATATTCAGAAGTGTATTTCCCAAGAATAGCATCATAACACAATGTTTGCTTTAGTCTGAAGTAAATCTGATGTGACAGCTTGATAGATATATTTCCCTTTGGCTAAAGAGCATCATTTCCCATCAATGCCAGCTCCTCACAAGACCCACATGTCAGAGAATAAGTGTGTTTTCTTATTGACAACATCTGACTCCTGTGTGGGACACTCTGTCAAGGTGTATCCCGTAGTTAAGTTCTTGACACACATGTCCTCTTTGGGATGGAGGAAAAAAATAGATTCTAAAAATCAAAATAGGATCCTAGCGAACATCTCAGGAAAAGGGATACTCATTTACTGCAGCCAAGTCTACATATTTACACACACACATCAGGGAAACTTATGCCTCAAACTACATGTCACACATGGAGATATTTCTAAAAATCATGGTATCTGCTATCACTTATAGAGGGAAATCATACAAATGATTGATTGAAACAAACTTTTCTTCTGGTGTTCCACACTGAATATGCAGAATTCCTAAATCTTTTGTAATCTTTTTTTTTTAAAGATTTTATTTATTTGACAGACAGAGATCACAAGTAGAAAGAGAGGCAGGCAGAGAGAGAGGAGGAAGCAGGCTCCCCGCCAAGCAGAGAGCCCAACGTGGGGCTCGATCCCAGGACCCTGGGATCATGACCTGAGCCAAAGGCAGAGGCTTTAACCCGCTGAGCCACCCAGGCGCCCCAAATCTTTTGTAATCTTTAAGTGAAGATATTTAAGAGAAGCATTTGCTCCCTTTATATATAATTCAAAAATAAGAAAAAAAAAGTACACACTGGTGTATTTAGCTTATCATACTGCAATTCAAATGGTTTACCTCGATGATCTAAATTTCAGGTTATTTATTGATAAGGCCTCTTAAGGGATGCCAGTGCCTAGTTGTTAATGAACAGGTACATAATAACTCTTTGTTGAGTAAATGAATCAAGAAAAATTAATTAATGAGTAAATGGCTGAGTAACACACACAAGACTACACATTATTAGTAAAATTAGATAATGGAATCCCTTAAGAAAAAACAACAACTGTTTTGTGAATATCATTAAAAATTCTAATTATTTCATTTTAAGAGGCTCAAATAATCCATTACTAAAGAAATGACTGGTATTTATTATAAAGATATTATTAAAGAAACTGTAATTCTTCTCCTTTGGGGGCATCTCAAGTTATAAATTTAGTGATAAAGACAAAAGGGTTCATAAAAGAGAGTAGGGAAAAGTCTCTAAAGTTGCTAAAATAAATTCTAAACATGGGCTTTATTATGTAAGATGGTCTCTTACATTTCAAAAAAGGTATAGGGTTGTTTATCTATCATTCATCATGATCACTGAAGATGGATTAAACGCTGAAACTGTCACCTGAAAACACAAGTTTCCTGGACAGGAAACCTACTGAATCAAAAGTAGGTGTGCTTGGAGGTGGGGAAGGGATTCTTCATTTTAAACAAGTACTGCCTTATAGGATTTTCATGCTTCTTAAAGTTTGATAACTTTAACCCGGAGACTTGGATTTCTTTTTTCTGCTGGCTGCCATGGTGAGCCTCCACCTGCTGATTCTGTTACATTCAACTTCCTCTCCAGGACAGCAAGGCAGTGAGCAAGATTCTGTCCCACCTGGAGCTCAGGGGCAGCTTCAGAGACCTGGTGTCTCATCCATCAACCCAGAACATCTCTGATTGTATCAAAGCTAAGTACAAAAAAAAAAAAAAAAAAAAAAAAAAAAAAAAAAAAAAAAAAAAAAAAAAAAAAAAAAAAAAAAAAACCAACATCCCAACCACCCCTACACATCAGGCAAGGGGCGAGTAACTGCTCCGTTATCACAGATAGGGAACTTAATTTCTTCTACATGAACAGAAATGCTATGCGATGTCAGGTGCTGTCACTTGTCAGGGTTTCTCATTCATTGCCTCTGCTCATGGAGGTGTCGAGGTTTCCTGACTGACAAGCAACAGGGAGGCCTCTTACTAAGCTGGCAGAGAAGAAGCATCTAGCTAGCATCTGTCACATGGTATATACTCAATGAATATTTATTATTGAGCAAACATAGGAATAAATGAAGGCACCAATGAATAAACCCATGAAAAATTAACCCAAGGTTGTAACAGAAACAATTTTTAAAACTTTTGCTCCCTTTTTGCTAATCAAGCCTCCAAATGAAGAAACCATTTAATTTTTTGAACTGATGTTTCCTTTAAATATCATTATATTTTATTTCATCAAGAGAATTATGTACATCAGTATCTAAATGAAACACAAATATGCTCTTTCTTGGATGTACCAAAAAAACCCCTTAACTTGGAAATGTTGAAATACAGACACCTCTTGAGAAGTGCATGTTGATATCACAGCCATGGACTTAGACATATGTACTCTTTGCACCATTTAGATTCATCTGTGCATAAAAGATAAAAATCTACAGCCGGCTTCATATTTTTTTAAAAAAATACAAATTTTATTTAAAGTCAGTATGGGGCATTTCTTCAGGTATAAATCACTCTTATGTGTGTCCCTTCAACTTCATCCGTGTAAAAATAAAAGAGACAACTATCTAGTTAATAGCTACTGCTTCTCAGCTGAGACACAAAATGGTTTGTCAAATACATTTCTCTGAAGTATGAGAAATGTTTAGGTAGGAGGAACTTGAGTTATTACGATAAAAAAAAGAAAATGGAATTTCTCATTTGCCTTGGAACAAAGGAATTTGTAGAAGACACAAGTAATTTCTCCTAGTTCCGTGAAGATTAGATATGTAATATGATCATAAACTAATTTTTGGGAAAGATTACATTGTTCGTCTATACTTTTTTTTTTAAGATTTGTTTATTTGAGAGAGAGGGCGTGGGCCTGTGAGTGCACGTAAGCTGGTGGGAGGGGCAGAAGGAGAGTATCTCAAGCACAGAGATTAATCTCTTCCTTTTTCCTAAGATTTTATTTATTCGACAGAGAGAGAGCACAAGTAGGCAGAGTGGCAGACGGAGAGGGAGAAGCAGGACCTCCACTGAGCAAGGAGCCTGAAACGAAGAGCAATCCTAGAACCATGGGATCACGAACTGAGCCAAAGCTAGACGCTTAACTGACTGAGCCACCCAGGCACTCCCAGAGCTTAATCTCCTGACCCTGAGATCATGACCTGAGTGGAAATCAAGATTCGGACACTTAACCAATTAAGCCACCCAGAAATCCCTGTTCTTCTGTAGCTTTTACCCTACTGTTACATACTTTTCAATATATTTAATATATTCAATATATTTCAATATATTTAAAAACTCCATCTGTATTCAATTCAGTATGTAGAGTATTTTCTAAAAATGTTTAGGAAACATGAAGATGATGCTTTTAGATTGTCAAATTCAATAGAGAGTTTTCCAGTGGACTGAGTGATATTTTGGACAGTTTTGGGAAACTATTTTCTATGTGAAAGAGCAACATAATAAATGAAATAAGTAGATTTCAATGTTTACTGTTATTGAGGGCATATATTGAAATTGCATCATGTTAGTGGGCTTTTTAATGAGATTAAACTAAAATGACTTCAGGGCAATGATATGTTAGACTTAGTTTGGTTGTTAAAGTAGCGATATCTTAAAACAACATTCTTGTTTAGAGAGTTTCACTATTTCCTGGCAACATTTGCTCTAGGCTTCTTATCTAATTAATGCCCATTTTGTTTAGTTTTGTTCATTATTTAAATTAACCATGCTTGCTAATAAAATGTATGGCAATTGTTTTGATTTGCATTTTCTCTGAACCTTACATACATTTCCTAATGGTTCCAGACCATTGTTGTCCCTGCTAAAAATAAATAAATAAATAAATAAATAAATAAAAGTTTTATTTTATTGCCAACAAATCTTGAGAGCTCATTTTTTCCCTTTCAAAGTTTCATTGATATATTCTATACCATGGAATTGAGGAAAAGCCAGAATTACCATTGGAATGCCAGAAGTCTTTAAACTTCTTTAATAAAGCTTCAGAGAGATCAGCTTTGCTCAGTGAACAATCTACGGCTCCTCTAGGTGTTTTTTAGGCTCGTCAGGGAGAAATACATGGACATTGCAAGGAACAGAATCTTAGAGATTGGTTCAGTTGGGGGGAAACTGGGGAGCCAGACATGTCTTTTTGAATCTTCTTCTCAGGAGATCTCCTTTCTTAACATTTACGACCTCCTTTCCTGACATTTATATCCATGTCTCTTAATGACATTTATATCCACAGTTTCCACAGCTAGTTCCATTAGCCACTTGATGGATTAACCCATCTTCCAGCTTCCGATCTAGACTTTACCTTCTGACTGGAAACTATTCCTACCGAGATCTTACACCCGTTGAAGGCCAAGCTTATCTTGAACCCCTTCTCTCATAAGGCCCCACATATGGGATGCATTGTGGCCAAATAACAACCTCAGCTTGGGTTCGAATCTTTGTGCTGCCCCTTCCTCCCTGTGTGGCAATGGGGCTCATTACCTAGCCTCTCCAAATTTCAGTGGTCTCTCTGGAAAAATGGGGTATATTAATAATAATCATACAATTATTATACAATTATACAAGAATAATTATATAATCCACAGACTTTAACCACTTTTTCATTCTCCATCACCCCTGCCACTGTACCTTACTGTGCTTCCTTAGCTTTGAAGAAGTGGGTCTTCTTTTTAATCATTCCCTTACAAAACCTCTTCGCCACTGCATCCCCTTCTCCTCTGGCAGACGCCAAACAAAATAAAACCCAACTATCTGCCTAACCCAGGCCAGCAACCAAGCAACCACCCCTGGAGAGGGAAACAGACACAATTGTGTTGGCTAGTTTCACTTTAAATTCATGACAACAAATCTCAAATTGCCATTCCACACTGCTCAGCAATCTTAAATTCACATACTTCATGATTCTCTTCCCTACAATATGAAATAACTATTTCTCATCTTGTTCCCCATCTTCAAACTCTCAACACTTGATCCTCCAAGACTTTACATGCTAGTGAAGACCTTTGTCATACTTCTCATCTCAGTTACTGACATAACTGTATCCATGCCCACTCCCTTTACCTTGCCTCACCTTCCTAAGATTGAAGCATCTGTTCCCTTGCATCTGCAAGCTAGATCTTCTGCCTTCTCACCTACTTGCAACAAAGGATTGCACTCTTGCAACTTTCCACTCTCTTCTGCATCACTCATATCCCCCTCTAGACTGCACTACTTGCAGAAGTTTCAAAGTCTCCTATGTTTGAAAAGCAAACAACAGTAAATAAATAGAATAGGCAACAAAATCTCCCTTAATCCTACCACCTCCTATAGTTACTTCCCATTTCTTTGTTGCACTTCAGAACAAAATTTAAAAACATCTGCGATCATGCTCTGCAATTCCCTTGCCTTCCTCTCCATTTTCATGCTCCCTCCTAAGTGGACGCATTGCTGTCATTATTTTATATATTTTTAATCAGCACTGACATGGTTAGCAGGACCCCCACTCCCAACCCCCTTCCCCTCCACTTCTGTGATACCATCCCTCTTTGTTATCTCCTACCACACTTGCTCCTTCCTCTCTGTCCAATCTCTAAATGTGCAGTATCTCAAGATTCAGCCATTTGGTTTTCTAACTTTAATCTTTCCCTAGGTGTCATTGATATGATGGTGACTCTTAAATTTATATCTCCTGTCATGACCTGTCATCAGACCTTTGGTCTCAAATGCCAGATTGTCTACATGATTGACGTCCCTAATTGTTTGTCCAGTAGTTATCTCAAATTCAAAATGTCCAAAAACTAATTGATTGTTCCCTCTAAACCAATCTTTTTCTGCACCTATCCTTATCTCATTAAACAGCCCCACAGTGCACTCATTTGCTGTACCAAAAATCTAGTCTCTATCCTTGATCCTTCTCTTTCCCCTGCCCTTTATATCCAATCCATTAGCCAATCTTATTGGCTCTAAATGCAACACACATCATGATTTTTTCCCATTTCTCTCTTCATCTTCTGTAATGACTCCCAAGTACCCGCTACAATCATTTCATACAGATCACTCAATTGTCTCCTAAATGGTCTCCCTGCTCCCACACTGCCCCATCCCTAATAATTTTCCTCACAACAGCCAATGTGATCTTTTAAAAAGAGATCACTCCCCGTTCAAGCCTCTTTTCATCATCCACAGAATGAAATTCTAATTTTTGCCATGCCCTATAAAGCCCCAGATGATCTGGCCCTGACCCAGAGATCTGTGATCCGTGCATATGGCTGTTATTCCAATCACACACAGATGGTTCCCATGTCAAGGCTTTTGTACTAGCTGGGAGATTTCCTGGGAATGCCTTATCCTAGGTGTGCAAAGAAACTGGCCCTTTTTCATATTCTTGACTCAGTTCAAGTGTCACCTCCTTAAAAGGCTTTTCTCTGACAATCTGATTTAAGTTATGTCCTTCCCTATCATATTATTGTGTTTTATTTGCTTCACATAAGTCATCATTCTCTTGTGTTAATTGCCCAGTTCCTTGTTTGCTTATCAATCTACCTCCCTGTATTTGAATTTAAGTAAGCTCTAGGAAAGAAGGAGACTTGACTGCCTTCATTGTGGCATTTCCAGCAATACGCTCAGCTCAAAGTTAGTATTCCAGTAATCAGTTTAAGAACTAATACTTACAGGGTTATTATAAAAAGCAAATAAAATAGTGTTTTAATTGTGTAGCACTTTGCCAGCCACAGAATACTGCTGAAAAAGTTAGTTACCGCCGGGGCACCTGGGTGGCTCAGTGGGTTAAGGCCTCTGCCTTCGGCTCAGGTCATGATCCCAGGGTCCTGGGATCGAGCCCCACATCAGGCTCTCTGCTAGGCAGGGAGCCTGCTTCCCTTCCTCTTTCTCTGCCTCTCTCTCTGCCCTCTTGGGATCTCTCTCTCTCTCTCTCTGTCAAATAAATAAATACAATCTTTTAAAAAAAAGTTAGTTACCGCCTTTATTATTATAGTTATTCCTCAAATATGTATCAGCAATGTTAATTAAAATAACTCATGCTAATATCTTAAGTAATTCAGATGAAAGATTTGTATATCACAGTTGTTTTCTAAGGTAAGCAATGTTTTAAGCTAGACAAGTAAATATTTTTTTTTGCATGTA
>PISX010036516.1:0-11849 GCA_004024625.1 Mellivora capensis | reverse complement strand
ACCATAAGTGACTCTTAATCTCACAAAACAAACTGAGGGTTGCTGGGGGGAGGGGGTCGGGAAAGGTGGGTGGGGTAATGGACATTGGGGAGGGTATGTGCTATGGTTAGTGCTGTGAAGTGTGTAAACCTGGCGATTCACAGACATGTACCCCTGGGGATAAAAAATTGTTTATAAAAAAATAAAAATTAAAAAAAAAGTACTCATAAATTATTATGGAATAAAAATATTCATAAATGCAAAATGCCACACACTTAGTGGAGACAGATTTCTCTTCTTTGGATCACTAATACCTTGTTAAAACACAGGCATAACCAACTTAGTGTTAGTTTGTACATTCAGAGTTTCATTTATTTGTAAAAATGGTATCTAAGCCACTTTAAGAACAAACTGAGAGTTTTGGAGGGGAGATGGGTGGAGGGATAGGTAAGCCTCGTGGTGGGTATTAAGGAGGACACGTATTGCATGGAGCACTGGGTGTGGTGCATAAACAATGAATCTTGGAACACTGACAAAATAAAAAATAAAAAAAAAAGAATGAGGGCACAATCCTGTTCTGTCATTTCTGGGCAATGTTCTGTAAGTAGAGTATACAAACTTGCATTCTACTAAATGCAAACACATTTATGTATACTGAGACAGTGTCATAGGCCTTTAGAAATAATATAAATTCAACATTCTCTCTAAATCTACAATTGTATTTTCCTTTCATAATTAATCCAAAATAGTCCCTATTTAGGTGTACCAAAGCAAAAAAAAAAAAAAAGCAACTGTGAAATTTCTTTGAAGTCACCCTTCACAGGTTTTTGAGAACTTAATATTTAATATTAGTCATATTTGTTCTGATTCAAGTCAAATTCAAGTATTAATATTTTATTTTTTAAGTTGCTGATAAAAGACAAACAGAATTTAAAAGTTCAAATTAATATAAGCTTGGAAATACACAAATTTTCAATATAAGCTTCTGATAATTTCTGAAAGACCCATATGTAATCACAATTTAGGAAACTTGCTGCTGAAAATCCTTGACAATTATGGAAAGTAACTGCCACAATAAAGGCTAGAATTGAGAAATTACAAGTTTTTCAGAGATGTGTACCAATCATCACATTATGAGTCACAACTCATTTATGGCACATATTTATGGCACACTCATTTATGGCACAACTCATCACATGGCACACCTTTAATTTAGCTCTGATGAATGATACTTTTTTCATCAAATTCCATTTGAAGAGAATTCAAGAAAAAAAACAGTGGTAGGAGAAAGGGAGTTTTATGGATACACATGATAAAGACAAAACAGAACCTGATCATATATGATATAGATAGGTTAGATATTTCTGCAGCTGTACTTTAATCTTGTCAGATTACAAAGTGAGTTTACATAATAAAATATGTTTCTATACTTCTACTTGAATCACAGAGTTAAATGTGTTTTTCATGATAGATAAATGAAACATCAAGATAAGTAAATTTTTTTTATTCTGGGAGAGATTGAAAAAATATTATACAGTTATCAAACAGAACGTCATAAGTGAAAAATACCTTAAGTTTTGTAAAGGCACAATTTTTAAAATAGTCATAAAATTGTATACATGCATATAAGCAAGCAAAAAATTATAAAAGTAGCTTTCATATACATGAAAGCATTAAAAGCTAATTAATCAAATCCTGCATACTAAAAAGTACATTTTTTTCTTTCGTACAGGTAAGACATTGATCAAAATAACAACTGTATTAAAGAATTACAGCCTGATAGCGCAGTCATAATTAATGTCCTCCTTTGGGCTGTGTCACCTCATGCTGCAGGTTACCTTCCATGAGCACTGCATCATTCACACACCTGTTCTCACAAAGATTTCACCCAAGAATATATGTGATATTTTTCTGCATTGTTTGGATCTCCTTTGCTAAATACAAATACAAAGTGATAATTTTCCCTGTCTTTTGTTCTTCTTTCTTATTACAGTAAGTACCTGATAATATGCCACCATTGAGAAATTAAATGTAGGGTGAACTTACTAGCCTGATTTTATAGAACAGTTCAACTATCTAGCTACATACTTTAAAAAAAAAAGACATAGAAAGTGAACTTAAACCATGCGTTTGGTACCAAAACTGCAGCTTGAGTGATTCTTCCACCCAAACCATCTATTAAAGCCACCAATAACTTGAAAAATGAAGTTTTAGCTCCTTTCATTTTCTCTACCTATGCCCTAGTGAAAGTGCCTAGCACACTACCTGGTGTATGGAAGGTATATGAAAAAAGAAAGTAGAAAAGGAAAGCTAAAACTACTCTGGATAAATCTGAAATACCCAGTAAATTTATCAAAGAAATTGTAATACTATATGTAAGGTTTACATATTTAACCATGTGGACCTAAGCAGGCAAGGTTTGTCTAGATACCTCTATAGGAGATAGCGACCTATAATCTCATGGATTAGGGCCGAAATTATTTCTTTAACTGACATGTATATATACTCTTCCTGTTTACCAGGCATCGTCCTAAAGGCTTTACAGATAATAACTGCTTTAAATTCTTAAGATATCCTTAGAGGTAGGTTCTATTATTACCATTATCCTTATTTTACAGATTAAGAAACTGAAAGACATACAGTTTAAGCGACTTGTCCAGAATCATAACACTAACAAATGATGAATCTAGGGTTAGAGTATCCCCAGCCTGGCTCCAGAGCCCATGTATTCAACCACACACTATGTGACTTCTAAGAATAATTTGACTGATGTTCTTCAATTCTCCAGTGACAAAATTGTATCCTGTAGTATTAACAGTTTCATTTTTATAATGTGATTCAAAATCCACAAGCACAACTTTAAAGTAGGGTAAGGCTCTTATCTAGCCATATAAGTATAAAATTTTGTAAATCTAAAAATGAAATTCCAAGTGGGAGTAATTTCATAGATTGTGTTCTTTAGATATTTACAATAATAAACCCACAGGATAGAGAAAAACAAGTCTGTCTAATAAAAAGTTTCATTCTATAAATATATGTAACATTTTGAGTCTCCGATGTACACCTTTATGTGTAAGTCACACACAACTAAAATATCTGTAATCAAGATATTTGCCTAAAGAAAATACATTTGCCTAGATTGTGCTAAGTGAAGTAAGTCAGACAAAGACAAACACTGTATGACCTCACTTATATGTGGAATCTAAAAACAAATTCATTGAAAAAAAGAATAGAATGTTGATTAGCAGAGGCTAAGTGATTGAAGAAATGTGGAAAAGTTGGTCAAAAGGTACAAAATTTCAGTTATAAGATGAATAACTTCAAGGGATGCAACATATAGCATAGTGACTATAGTTAACAATACTGTATTATAGAGTTGGAAAATGCTGAGAATAAAGCTTTAATGTTCTCACCATAACAAGTAATAAGATGGTAATTATGTGAGTTGAAGGATGTATTGACTGATCTTACTGTGGTAAATATTTCCCAATACCTATGTGTGTTAAATCATCATACTGTACACCTTAAATTTACACAGTTTATACGACAGCTATATCTCAATAAAGATGGAAAGAATACACATTTACCTGGGATGTATGGAACATCTAAATGTTCTTCCAAGTTTTACATCAATGACATTTCTTAGTCTGATATTCTGATCTTTCTTATCTTTCTCAATGTACATTACAGGCTATAGAGGGAACTACATAACAACTTTTTTTTTAAATAGATTTTAATATAATTCATTTTTTAAAATTTATTTTTATTTCTTTTTTTTTTAAGATTTTATTTATTTATTTGACAGAGAGAGATCACAAGTAGGCAGAGAGGCAGGCAGAGAGAGAGAGAGGAGGAAGCAGGCTCCCTGCCAAGCAGAGAGCCCGATGTGGGACTCGATCCCAGGACCCTGAGATCATGACCTGAGCCGAAGGCAGAGGCTTAACCCACTGAGCCACCCAGGCGCCCCTATTTTTATTTCTTTTCAGCGTAACAGTATTCATTGTTTTTGCACCAAACCCAGTGCTCCATGCAATACGTGCCCTCCCTAAAACCCACCACCAGGCTCCCCTAACCTCCCACCCCCCGCCCCTTCAAAACCCCTCAGGTTGTTTTTCAGAGTCTATAGTCTCTCATGGTTCACCTCCTCCTCCAATTACGCTATGGAGTATTATGCCTCCATCAGAAAGGATGAATATCCAACTTTTGTAGCAACATGGACGGGACTGGAAGAGATTACATAACAACTTTTAATAATGACAGAAACTCTTTTGTGAGAGAGGATTACTGTCACTTAGTACCAGGAGAAACAGAACGCTGAGCTCATTTGGTGGTTTTTTACTTAATATTCTATTCTAATTTGTTCAAAACTGTAGCAGTGCAAAATGTCATGGGAAGATGTAAACACTCACTAAATTCCTTTTTTTTTTTTTTGTCTACAAACAAAATGAAAAACAAAACCCCATTCATTTCCTGTCACTCAAACTTTTCCAAGTTATTCTAAGTTGTTGAATATTTCAGCTGACTTTAGGGACTTTGTGGACTTCTCTGATGGAGCATATTTCAGTGGCAGCCAGCAGAATGTTGTGTGCTTGTCAATACAAATAAAACTGGAAGATAGAGTTCTTTTTTGTTAAAATTCATTTTCTCTGGACCTTAAAACTTTTTATTACAGACTTGACAATCCAGAAGAACAAACGATTTTTTCACCAAGACTGTAAAAGTTCAAACTAAATATGGAAAATTCTTTTGTTAATACAAAGCCTTTTTTAAAGTTTTTAATTCTACTCAGTTAATATACAGTGTTATATTAGTTTTAGATGTACAATATAGTAATTTAACACTTAAGTACATCACCCTGTGCTCATCACAAGTGCACTTCTTAATCATTATCAACTATTTTACCCATCCCCCCACCCACCTCCCATCTGGTAACCAGCAGTTTGTTTTCTATACTTATGAGTCTTATTCTTGGTTTGACTCTCTCTTTTTTTCCCTTTGCTTATTTGTTTTATTTATTAAATTCCCCATATGAGTGAAATCATATGTTTTTTTTTTCTCTGACTGACTTATTTAACTTAGCACACTACACCTGAGCTCCATCCATCCACATCATCCAAATGGCAAACGTTTGTTTTCATGGCTGAGATGCATACATGTATACCACTTCTCTATTCACTCATCAGTTGACGGACACTTGGACTGTTTCCATAGTTTAGCTATTGTAAATAATGCTTCTAATAAACATTGGGGTACATATATCACTTTGAAATAGTATTTTTGTATCCCTTGGGTAAATACCAAGTAGTGCAATTGATAGATAGTATGGTAGTTCTATTTTTGAATTTTTCAGGAATCTCCATACTGTTTTCCAGAGTGGCTGCACCAGTTTGCATTCCCACCAACAGTGCATGAGGGTTCTCTTTGTTACACTGCCTTGACAACTTGTTGTTTTTTGTATTGTTTGATTTTAGCCATTGTGACAGGTGTGAGGTGATAACTCATAGTTTTGATTTGTATTTCCCCGATGATGAGTAATCTTAAGCATCATTTCTTAATGTCTGTTGGCCATTTGGATATCTTCTTTGGAAAAAAATGTGTATTCATGTCCTCTGCCCATTTTTTAATTGGATTATTCATTGGGGGGATATTGAGTTTCATATGTTCTTCGTGTATTTTGGATACTAACCCTTTATCAACTATGTCATTTGCAAATATGTTCTCCCATTCTGTGGGTTGCTTTCTAATTTTGTTAATTGTTTCCTTTGTTATGTAGAAGCTTTTTATTTTGAGAAGTCCTGACAGTTAGTCTTTGCTTTTGTCTTCCCTGTCTCAGGAGACATACCTAGAAAGAAGTTGCTATGGCTGATGTCAAAAAGGTTACTTTCCTGTGTTCTCCTCTAGGATTTTTGTAATTTCATGTCTCACATTTAGGTCTTTAACCCATTTTTAATTTATTTTTGTATATAGTATAAGAAAATGATCCAGTTTCATTCTTTTGCATGTTGTCCCAATGTCTTCTTAGGTTTATCACAAAGAGAACAATAAGTGGTATCTTTACAAGTTCAACTTTATGAGTTGTTTTAAAAAGTGTAAGACAAATGTATGACCTGTGCAAAATTCAAAACAGCCACTGTTCAGGTGCCTGTGTGGCTCTGTCAGTTAAATGTCAGACTCTTGATTTCAGCTCATGTCATGATTTCAGGGTCCTGGAATCAAGCCCCACTTTGGGTTCTGCTATCAGCAGGGAATCTGCTTGTCTCCCTATCCTTTTGCTCCTTCCCCTGCTTGCTGTCTCTCTTTCCCACTCAAATAAATTTTTAAAAAATGTTCAAAACAGCCACTGTCTACTTATGGTACTAATTAAACAACTAGTCTTAAGCAAGTAATCTAATCATTAAGAACCTTAAATTTTAAGAGACTGCAGAAATGAATTCTGGTATTATTCTACTTACACTGTTCTTATGTAGTTTCTTTTTTTTATTTTTTTATTTCTTTTCAGTGTAATGGTATTCATTGTTTTTGCACCACAGCCAGTGCTCCATGCAATACGTGCCCTCCCTAATATGAACTTATGTAGTTTCTATCACATTTGTTATGATTTTGTGGTGATGTAATGATTTTATAACAGAGTTGCTGAGTCACTCTATAGGGCATTCGGACTCATACATTTAAATAATTCTATCATTTCATTCACTATGCTACTTATGACAATCATCACATTCACATTTTCTGTCTGATCATTCATCTTCTCAGTTGGATACAAGTCTTCAAAAGCTCACATTATTCTTCCCTGTAATTGGTGACTATATATTATGAAAAATACTGTAGGATTTAAAGCCGTTTGAACACAACATTCTAAATGAGACACTATTTGTTTCATTTTTCTTTTTGGCCTCTTTTCCTCAATTTGTTCTACAAATTATTCTGAGAACTACATAACCCAGTACTTCATCCTTAAATAATTCAATAATACAAATTTGGCTAAATAATAATGATCCCATTTTCTCAGGCACACAAATTTATGTAAGTCTGGCCATACACTTTTTAAAAAGCCATCATGGGAAGAATGTAATTTTGCCTTCTGCAGCTTCTGGTCTTTCCTTGGAGAAGTTATCAACCCATTTAAAAGTTACTATATATGACTGCTATGCCTAGATTATTTACTCTTGAGCCTAAATAACAGAGGAATTTACTCAATGAAATCAGTAGTTAAAATCGAGACAACTTTAAGGCAGCGAACTGCAGAGTTTAGTCATTCACAACAGAATGAATGTTTATACAGAAAGCGACATGCACAGCAGCTGCAACTTTAAATAGGATGACAGGCAAAGTTTTCTAGGGAACAAAAAGCAGGCCATATTTTCACCAATTTTTTAAGACTTCAACATCCCCTAAATTGACTTTAGTATGTCTCTTATCATTATTGGTTGGAACAGATGAATAGCTTTTGAGTTACATTGGGACACCTGCCTGTTCTGTGTGGGAATGGGGCTGAAAGATCAGAAGCATCAAGAGAAGAATGTTTTTTTCTGGTCCTTGGCCTTCCATGTTTCATTTTTAGAGAAGGTGAATCAGGACAAGATAATCTTTCAATCAAATATGACCAGCAAAATAATAGGTATTTTCATTTCTTGGGCTCCAGGAAGTGCACTAATGGATTAGACACTTAATGATCAGTTCTCTTCTAGGAAGCCAGTCCCTAACTACCACACACAGAATAATTGCCAGATTTAGAAATAATTGAATTAAAACAGTTTGGAAAATCACTCTTTGATAAAAAGAAACACAGTGTGAGTTACATATGTAATTTTAAGTTTTCTAATAGTCACATTTTTAAAAAGACAAAGAAATCAGTGAAATTAATTTTAATATTTTAGTTAACCCCATATAAAGTACACCATATAATCAATACTAAAAGTTATTAATGACATATATATTCCTTTTTTCATATTAAGTCTTTAAAACCTAGTGTTTTAAAGTGTGTGTGCTTCACTCTTAACAACACATCTCAGTTTGGGCTAGCTACACTTTAAAGGCTGAAGAGCCACATAAAGCTAGTTACTACCTAGTACTGGGACACAGCAGGTTTAGAGCCACATAATATAAAACTATCATACAAACTATAAAATGTATTACACAAAATATAATGCAAACTATAAATAATTTTAGTAATACTAGGTAAGTTAGACTACACTTCCTCAAACCTTGCCACAGTATTGCATAAATTGAAAGGAATCTGTCACTAGAGTTTATTGAAATCAGATGAATTCTACAGAAGCCTGTTTGAAAATATTCTGCATTTTGTTGCAGTACTGACACAAAGAAAATTCTTTTTCTTTTTTTAAATTTTTATTTTATTTTATTTTATTTATTTGACAGACAGATATCACAAGGTGGCAGAGGAACAGGCAGAGAGAAAGGGGGAAAGCAGGATCTCTGCTGAGCAAAGAGCCTGATGTGAGGCTCGATCCCAGGGCCCTGAGATCATCACCTGAGCCAAAGGCAGAGGTTAACCCACTGAGCCACCCAGGTGCCCCAAAATTCTCATTTTCATCTCCAAATGTTTTATTGCTTTGTATGATTTATCTTTATGAAATTCTAAAAGTTCTATGTTTCAAAAAAGAAACATCAATTTAGAAATCCACTTCAAAAGTCATTTTATTGACAACAATGGAGGCATTTAGAAGCCTTGTCTTTTTTCTTTGAATTATATTATTAAAGATTAGAACTTCATCCTCCAAAACATCTGTAGATTACATTTGAAATCATTACTTATTTCAATACCCCAAGTGTTTTTCTTTTCCCAAATCAAAATAAGATTTTGCTTACTTGAATATCAGTGGACACAATTTAGAGAAAGTATGGGGGAGGAATGCAATAGGTAAAAAAATAAATAACAGGGCTAAGTGAAAGTCAATTCACAGAGAGATTTTTCACACTATTTATATAGCTTTGTTAAAATCCCAATTTTTGTGTTCATCAGAAAAGAATATAAAGTCTGCTCTGCATTTTTCCAAGTTCACAAAGTCTAAAGTTTTATGGAGCACAAATTGAGACAATCTATGCTACATATTCAACAACCTGTATATGCAATGTACCATGCCAGGTGCTAAGAGATACAATGAAAAGCAAGTAGATCTGGCCCTGAATTAATGGAGTCTCCAACCTACCCTTCATTTATATAAAAGGGGAGAATTACCAATAAATTTAGCTTCAAATTATACAATACATTAATAAAAATAACAAGTTTAAGGACTAGTTCTGATAATATTGATACATGAATTTCTAAACATCTAGTTAATTAAAATATTGATATAGTTTTTTTTAAAAAGTAAATAACAAACTTAAGAATATTAATTTAAAGAATATATTACATATTCTTCTCTGATACAAAAATTTTATATCAATATTTTTAATGTTAAAAAGTTTGTTTAAATTATTAAAGAAGAAAGTGCTAAGATATCTTTTCACTCTAGGCCACACATTTCAATGTTTCCCACTTCTAGTAATGGACATTTTCAGTTGGCTGCAGGAATTGTATTTCCAGAATTAGACCAGCCCATAAACTCATAACATCATCAATAGTAATTAGTCACCCATTTCTAGTAGGCCAGCAATCAAAAAGGCATTAGCAGTGGTGGCTTTTGTAAAAATAAAAACCAAACAAAACAGCACTTTAACATATGAATTCAGTAGCATCATGAAAATACACAACAATAAATTATCATAAAGTTAATGATCTATATTTATGTTCATTGTTTTATTTGAATTTTTCTACTGACATTTCTTGAAAGAATACACATGACATCAACTTCAGTGGCTATTATTTAATCTTAAATTTTCTAGTTTTATTCAGGATTTTATGCAGTATGTTTACATTATATTTAAGTTATTGTCTTTTTAATGTTTAGGTTGCGTAATATGGGAACTAGTAGTTCTATTTTATCTCTCTTGCTAAATTATATCTTCTGAATTTAACAGTCTCACTGTAGTTTTATTTTATTATGCTATGTTGGTAACCATACAGTACATCATTAGTTTTTAATGTAGTGTTCCATGATTCACTGTTTGTGTATAACACCCAGTGCTCCATGCAATACATGCTCTCCTTAATGCCCATCACTGGGCTAATCCATCCCTCTCACTCCCCTCCAAAATCCTCAGTTTGTTTCCCGAATTCCATAGTTTTTCATGGTTTGTCTCCCCCTCTGATTCTCCCCCTTCATTTTCCCCTTCCTTCTCCTAATGTCCTCCGTGCTATTCCTTACATTCCACATGTAAGTAAAACCATATGATAATTGTATTCTCAGTTTGACTTATTGCCCTTAGCATAATCCCACCCACTTCCAGCCATGTTGATGCAAATGGTGGGTATTCATCTTTTCTGATGGGTGAGTAGTATTCCATTGTATATATGGACCACATCTTCTTTATCCATTTGACTGTTGAAAGGCATCTCATCTCCTTCCACAGCTTGGCTATTGTGGACATTGCTGCTATGAACACTGATGTGAATGTGGTCCTTCTTTTCACTGTGTCATTGTCCATCTGTATCATTGGGGTAAATACCCAGTAGTGCAATTGCTGGATCAGGAAAAATATCCAATGGAAAAAAGACAGTCTCTTCAATAAATGGTGCTGGGAAAATTGGACAGCTATATACAGAAGAATGAAACTGGACCATTCTTTTATGGCATACACAAAGATAAAGTCTAAATGGATGAAACACCTCAATGTGAGATGGGAATCCATCAAAATCCTAGAAGGGAACATAAGCAGTAACCTCTTTGACATCAGCCAAAGTGACTTCTTTCAAGACACGTCTCCAAAGGCAAGGGAAACAAAAGCAAAAATGACCTTTTGGGACTTAAAGATAAAAAGCTTTTGCACAGCAGAGGAAACAGTTAACAAAACAAAAAGGCAGCCCACTGGATGGGAGGAAATATTTGCAAATGACACTACAGATAAATGGCTGAGATCAAAGACCCATAAAGAACTTCTCAAACTCAACACTCAAAAAACATATAATCAAGTCAAAAAATGGGCAGAAGACATGAACATACACTTTTCCAAAGAAGACATCCAAACGCCTAACAGACACATGAAAAAAGTGTTCTTCATCATTAGCCATCAGGGAAACTCAAATCAAAACCACATTGAGATACTACCTTACACCAGTCAGAATGGCAAAAATGACAAGGTAAGAAACAACAAATGTTGGAGGGGTTGTGGAGAAAGGGGAATCCTCTTACACTGTTGGTGGGAATGCAAGTTGGTAGAGCCACTCTGGAAAACAGTAGAAGTTAAAAATAGAACTACCCTATGAACCAGCAATTGCACTACTGGGTATTCATTATACTTTTGAAGTAAACAAGTAGTCTTCTAACTTTTAATAATGTACAAACTTCTGTTTAGGTGAATTGGGATTTGAAGAACCCTCTAAATCTTTCCATTGCTTAACCCGGAAAGCTTTCAACATCCGTTTCTGAAATTGAAGAAATATTGACACCACCTCAATCTTTTGCCTTCCAAAATAAACTCCTAACCATTATCTTTCCTGGATGTAGAACAAGGAAACTTAATTCCAAACATTTACATAAAAATTTCCTTTATATTGTGGGTGCCTGGGTGGCTCAGTGGGTCGAGGCCTCTGCCTTAGGCTCAGGTCATGATCCCAGGGTCCTGGGATTGAGCCCCACATCGGGCTCTCTGCTCAGCAAGGAGCCTGCTTCCTCTCTCTCTGCCTGCTTCTCTGCCTACTTGTGATCTCCGTCTGTCAAATAAATGAATAAAATCTTTTAAAAAAATTTCCTCACAAAACAAACTGAGGGTTGCTGTGGGGAGGGGGTCGGGAAAGGGGGGTGGGGTAA
>PISX010036515.1:0-11877 GCA_004024625.1 Mellivora capensis | reverse complement strand
AAGATCTGGGTCACTGGTTTTTTAAAAAAGTGAATATGTATCTCTCTTTACAGAAACATAAAAAACAAATCCAGATAGTTCAAAGGTTTAAACTGTAAAACTTTAAGGAAAACATAAGTATCTTTGACCTCTAGTTTGGCAAAGATTCCGTTCTTTTTCTTCCCTCCTTTCTTTTTTTTTTAAAGATTTATTTATTTGAGAGTGAGAGGGAGAGAATCTTATGCAGACTGTGTGCTAAGGACAGAGCCCGGCATGGAGCTAGATCTCACAACCCTGAGATCACCACCTGAGCAGAAACCAAGGGTCTGATGCTTAATCAACTGTACCACCCAGACACCCCTTTGATAGAATTTTTTTTAAGAGAAAAGAAAAATAAGAATTGAGTAAGAAGGCAAACTTTGTTTTCATTTGTGTTTTTTAAAACAGCCTGTAGGGGTTCCTGGGTGGCTTAGTTGGTTAAATGTTGCACTCTTGGTTTCAGCTAAGGCATGATCTTCAGGGTCATGGGACTGAGTCCCACATGGGGCTCAGCTCTCCCTGCTCACTCCCTGCTCAGCATGGAGACAGCTTGGGGTTCTTTCCTTCTCCCAATCTCTCTTTCCCTGTCAAATCAATCAATCAATCAACCAATCCATCTTTAAAACAATAAAATAAAATAAAGAGCCTGTAAAGTTTTAATATTAAGACTAAAAAGTTATTAGACCTTGAATGTGATTAACAAAAGAAAAAGACCGGAAATCACAAAAACAAAACTTAACGGTTATTAATTACAGATCTCAAGAGCTGATAAACTTAAATGCAATCAAAGCCATCCTAGGTACCTTCACCCTCTCTATGTATGGGGGGACCTTGAGTTAGTAATAGCTGATGAGTAATGGAGGGAAAGAAAGGGAAAGTGAAGTTAAGAAGAAGGTAAAATGAGAAGATTCTCAAAACGATCTGAGAGATGAGTATATTCTTTTCAACTTATGTAAATGCACGTTCAACTTGCTCACAAACCCTACCATTAACCCATTTCCTTTTGTGCACTTTCTGCCTTTCCACGGCTGTCCCTAAGTCCCATCATGAGCATTCCCCTACCCCACCCTTTTATTAAGATTTTATTGTTTTAAGTAACCTCTACATACAACGTGGGACTAAAACTTACTACCTTAAGAATAAGAGTCTCATGCTCCACAGACTGAGCCAGCCAGGCACCCTTCCTCCACCCCACTTTGCATTCTGTTCTCTATAGACAAGTCATTTCAACCTGTCAGCAATTTGGTACTAACCTGCATAAATTTGTTTTCTAACCTTCATAATTATAAATTATGATTTTTGATATGATTTATGATAAAATTATAAAAAAATGTCCATGTTTACACGGACATTTTTGGGTTTTCCTACTCCATACACTAACTTACTACCATGGAAGAGAAGCATTCAGTGCTCTCCAATACACACACTTGTCCGCCCTCTTCCCATACAGACTTAAAAAACATACTTCCAGGAGGGTTTTCAGTTACAAGCCCACATGAAATCTTAAAAACAAAATGAGAAATAAGAGATATACCACAGAAGGAATAGGTTTCCAACTGTCCCATGATTACATTGTCTGCAAATCTAATTTCTCAAAGATCTGATTCTTTATTAATATTAAATATATTACATCATTCATATTTTCACTGATTATGTATTCCTAACTCTCAAGTTAAATGTGCATTTATTATTATGTATAAAGCACTAATCCTCTTCCACTTTCGTTTACTTCTCAATGTTAACCTAGCTATAAAACTGAAGATATATCTTTATCTTCACTTAGATGTATTACTGGCTGTAAGAGCCATATGGTCATGCTTAATGTAATCAAATAAACTAATCCCTAATTCTTACTCTGAAATCCACTACCAGTCCATAATCCCTATCTAATTCTAAAGTTGAAAAAGCTCTGAAAACCCAGGTTTTTTCCTTAGGTTTGTTATCAAAACAAATTCAGTGACTTCAACTTAGATGAGATGACCATTTAATGCACAAGACAGAACCCTTCACGAAAAGTGTTATTTGGCCGCCAAATGCCAATCTTACTGAGGTTAAGAAACCCTGGACTGGACTAATGTTTGCAGAAGACACAGTGATGTACTGATCACTGAGTGCTGCCTCTGACACTTCTCAGGGCATAACAGAATACATGGTAAAAAGTGCAAGTATTATTACTACTGAAAAATCAGAAACTCTCTTAAGTAGATCTTTCTCAAATATCCAAATCTCATTAATGCTGGGAAGCCATAAACTATGGCCCAAGTCTTAGAAAATGAAGGAGAGGATTACAGAAATTCACTGGATATAACAAGTAGATAAGCCAACATATTTAGTTTAATTCTTTCCTATCACAGGTTAAGAGAAATTCACCTTTCTAAGAGTGCCTATATACCACTATTAATAGTTTTCTTGGATCTGCTTATTGCCCTCACCATAAAAATCTCAACTGTCTATATACTTCAATTAAAAAGACATAAAAATCAGTAACATAAAATAACTGAGACTCTTGAAGTGATAGTAGGTATTTACCTTTCTCCGTGCCTGAGAATATAGAGATGATTTTATTCCTGGGCTTTTTTTCTTCTGGAACAGAGGGCAATGGTTTCAAGCTGTGATTGGCTGACAAAGGGTCTTTGCCTCCGGTGCTAAAAATGGTACTACTCATTCGCACAGGAGGTGCTGGAGGCTTGTCTTCCAGTTCTCCGTTATCAGACATGATTTGGAATTATGATATGGCCTGAAATAGATAGGCAAAATCATACAGTTAACAAGTTGACAGCAATGTAAAAAATAGTACAGATAAGCACAAACAGTAGTAATTATCCTCCTTCCAACTCTGAATTAGAAAAGGTTATCCATTTAGGGTGCAATCTGCAAAATTTGTAAATCTCAATGAGTAAGAGATGAAATTGGTTATTAATATAGGTAATCTCCCCTAACAAAGTTGGTAAATGGTTAGTTTTTTTTTTTTAAAGATTTTATTTATTTATTTGAGAGAGAGGCAGTGAGAGAGCATGAGCGAGGAGAAGGTCAGAGGGAGAAGCAGACTCCCCGTGGAGCCGGGAGCCCAATGCGGGACTCGATCCCGGGTCTCCGGGATCATGACCTGAGCCGAAGGCAGTCGTCCAACCAACTGAGCCACCCAGGCGTCGCGGTAAATGGTTAGTTGAGGGAGTGTTTGAAAAGCCAAGTCCAGTTAAGAGGACGATGGTAAGTTTTGGGAAAGCATGATGATACTAACATATCAAAATATTCACCTGAAAAAAAAAATATTCACCTGAGTCTAAGAGTATATATTCCAATGAAAAGACAGACAACATGGGGGTCTTAAAAAGAGAGAGAATTCTGCAGAGGAAGACTATGTTTTTTCTGACTGATCAATCCAAAGACAGGTCTCTGATAGGTCCATTTCTAGAGCAGAGACAGAATGCTTGCTATTAAATATATCCACCAATACCACTCTCCATGAAGAATCCGACTCCACGCTCACTAGCCTTGTGATTACAACTTAGCCTTCACATAAACTTTCCTAAAGGATGAGAATATTTGGTTTCTCTGAAAATCTGACACTCTAACTACATGTGTTAGTCCCTTGTAAGCTTTGCAGATAGTCCCACAGAACCTGACCCATCTGGGAACACTGACAAGTTAAATCCAGAGGCTGGCTGAAAACCAGAGTATGGCCAAATCGCAAAATTTGGTTATCCTGTGATGCCCTGTCCAGGCAGTCTAGTTACCCCTCTTAATCCACATGTGACTAATTTAGTGGAAAATTCAACACTATTTATATATAAGCTAATATTGTAGGAAATATATATATGTATATATATACGGCCTTTAAAAAGAGTAATTATACACATTTAAAGTCAGCAGGAAAGGGAAGGAGATGCTTAACTTCCAGGTTGAGTTCTTTTTTTTCCCCCAGATGAGTTCTGATACAAAAGTATACATTAGGGGGACGCCTGGGTGGCTCAGTTGGTTGGACGACTGCCTTCGGCTCAGGTCATGATCCCGGAGACCTGGGATCGAGTCCCGCATCAGGCTCCCAGCTCCACAGGGAGTCTGCTTCTCCCTCTGACCTTCTCCTCGCTCATGCTCTCTCACTGCCTCTCTCTCAAATAAATAAATAAAATCTTAAAAAAAAAAAAAAAGTATACATTAGGAAAACAACACATTTCCCTAGTGAATAAGATTTTGATTGGTAATTAGATGCTGATTTGATTATAGTTATTTAATGCATGTAAGTGAACAAAACATTGTATATGTACAATGAAAAGAAGGCCAACTGTATCTAAATAAAGTTAAAATTAAAAATAAATTTTTATTTTTTTATTTAGTTTGAATGTTAGTGCCTAAAAGAAAGTAGGTATCATCTGAGGAGAACTGAGGAATGAAGAGATTATGGTACCTAATTCCACTTCAAATCTTACAGCTTTTGTTTTCTTTGACAAGAGTATGTGTCCGTAGAACTGCCATATTTTATCTGCCATAATGACAGTTATTTCAGCCTACAAAAGAGGAAAGAGAGAAGATAAAGGGGGAAAAGGAACTTTTCTGGGGAGAGCTAGCTACAGGAGGCCTGGGAGAATAGAGTACAAAAGAAGATCTCTCATGTGTAAGAAAGACGCCTGAAGTGAAATCACTGTTGGTGGTCAAAAGATGAAACAGGGCTGGAATCTAGGAACGTGATGCAGAAGATGCTGTCAGGTGATTCATGGGGGTGGGGGTTCGGTTTGCTCTGGAGGGAGATGCATCTGGTTGCTCTTCAGTGTGGGCTGTCACATATGCATCACCAGAGAGGACTTACCTACTGCTACAAATGGAAGGTAAGGCAAGGCTTAGTCCCAGTAGGTACTTGCAGGACTATTTGAGAGCACGATCGATCAATCAAGACAGATGTTTTTTTCTACTGTGACCAGAACATCAAGACAAACCAGATGAACCCTGTAACAGCTCACTTTCATCTTAATCACCAGTTCCAACAGACACAGCATGTTAGGATTTTGGTTGCACTGTGAATGCTCCATATTTATGCATATGAAATTTGAAAAATCAGGGTAATATGATGTCTGGGTGGCATGGTCAGTTAGGCGGCTGACTCTTGGTTTTGGCTCAGGTGGCAATCTCAGAGTCATGAGATCAAGCCCTGCATCTGGCTCTGCACTCGGCACCCAAATTGCTTCAGATTCTCTCTCCCTTTCCCTCTGCCCCTCCCATTCATGCTCACGTGTTCATGTGCAAGCTCTCTTTCCC
The DNA here is from genome assembly GCA_004024625.1 of Mellivora capensis. Classification (NCBI taxonomy): domain Eukaryota; kingdom Metazoa; phylum Chordata; class Mammalia; order Carnivora; family Mustelidae; genus Mellivora; species Mellivora capensis. The sequence goes on along the minus strand of PISX010036515.1, from coordinate 6,606 downwards.
TCCCAAATCAATCAATCTTTTTAAAAAACCAGGGTAAATATAGCAAAATTTCAAAATACATTTGCATAAATTCAAAGAAAGAAGTGCACCAAAATATTAGTAGTTACCTGTGACTAACAAGTAATTTTTAGCTTGATTATAATCATCACAGCTGTGGTTAAGAAAAAAAAAATCATTATAAAACAGGGCACAACAACACCTGGGTGGTGCGTTTGATTGAGTGTCTGACTTTTTGTTTCCGCACAGGTTGTGGGCCGGTGAGGTCCAGCTGCATGTCTGGCTCCAAGCTCAGCAAGGAGCCTCCTTGGAATTCACTCTCTTTCCCTCTCCCACTGCCCCCCCACTTGTGCTCACACTCTTGGTCTCAAGATAAATCTTTAAAACAGGGCACAAGGGCACCTGGGTGGCTCAGTCAGTTAAGCGTCTGCCTTTGGCTCAGGTCATGATCCCAGGGTCCTGGGATCAAGCATCGGGCTCTCTGCTCAGTGGGGAGCCTGCTTCTCCCTCTCCCACTCCCCCTGCTTGTGTTCCCTCTCTCACTGTCTCTCTCTGTGAAATAAACAAAATCTTTAAAAAATAAAACAGGGCACAATAATTTCTTAATGTAAACTGACTACAAATTCTGTCCTTAAGGTTGGCTCATAGATGGAACCTGACTAGACACTGCCAGTACCCCTTCAGCAGTGTGCTGCCCAATGTCGTGATTAAGAGCATGGGTTGTGGGGGCGCCTGGGTGGCTCAGTGGGTTAAAGCCTCTGTCTTCGGCTCAGGTCATGATCCCAGGGTCCTGGGATCGAGCCCCACATCGGGCTCTCTGCTCAGCGGGGAGCCTGCTTCCCTTCCTCTCTCTCTGCCTGCTTGTGATCTCTGTCAAATGGATAAATAAAATCTTAAAAAAAAAAAAAAAGAGTATGGGTTGTGGAATCAGATCCCTCAGTTGGAATCCTGGTTCCACCATTTACTTCAATTTGTGTCCTTGGATGAATTACTTAACTGTACCTCAGGGTTCCTTAAAAAAATAGCTGGTTCTAGGCCTGGGACAGGGGAAATACAAGATGAGCCTAGAGTAGACAATAGAGTATATTGTCAGAAGGTAGGAAGTACTTAAAAAGGATGAGGAACACACACAGGAAAGAGTTTTGTTTTTTTTTTTTAAATGATGTTATTTATTTGACAGAGAGAGAAAGAGAGAGAGCATAAGCAGGGAGAGTGGGAGAGAGAGAAGCAGGCTCCCCACTGAGCAGGGGCCCAACAAGGGGCTGGATCCCAAGACCCTGGGATAATGAGCTGAGCTGAAGGCAGCAGTTAACTAACTGAGCCACCCAGGTGCCCCAGTAAAGAGTTTCCAAAAGCCAGTGCTGGAATGGTTTGGAGCAACAAAATTAATAAAGTAGCATTATATTTGACCCAATGTATAAAATAAATATACACAACTCATAGCAATACAAATAAATGAAAAAATAAGGGGCGCCTGGGTGGCTCAGTCAATTAAGCATCCAACTCTTGATTTTGGCTCAGGTCATGATCTCAGGGTCATCAGGTCAAGCCCTGTGTTGGGCTCCACTCTGGGCAGAGACTGCTTAAGATTCTCTCTCTCCCTCTCCCTGCCCCCAAAAAGAGTAAATAAAATGGTGGGGTACCAAATCATCCTCACAAAAGAATTCCAAATAATAAATGTAGACAAATCCTCTTCTAGCAGTCGGAATTTTAACTTCCCTCCCCACTTGAATGTAGGTTGGATCTAGTGACTCATTTCCAAAGAGCAGTGTATGGAAAGGGAAAAATAACTTCATGGCGGAAAAATGTGGAAACACTGCATTAACCAAGTGATCAAAGGATAACATCTCCAATAATAACCTATGCTGACATCAATCACTACCTGATCTAATGTAATGAGAAACATACTTCACCTCTGCAGTATTGTTCCCCGAAATCCATAACCACAGTCTAATTATGGGGAAAACATCAGACAAACCCAAACTGAAGGATGTTTTACAAAAATTCCTGACCAATACTCCTTAAAACTAGCAAGGACTTGAAAAACAAAGAAAGACTGAGAAACTGTCACCAAGCAGGAGTCTAAGAAGACATGACAATATTTTTTTTTTAAGATTTTATTTATTTATTTGTCAGAAATCACAAGTAGGCAGAGAGGCAGGCAGAGAGAGAGGAGGAAGCAGGCCCTCCGCGGAGCCGAGAGCCCGATGTGGGGCTCGATCCCAGGATCCTGGGATCACGACCCGAGCCGAAAGCAGAGGCTTTAACCCACTGAGCCACCCAGGTGCCCCAAGACATGACAATATTATACTCAGGAACAAAAAAGGACATTAGTGGAAAACTGGTGAAATCCAAATAAAATCTAGAATTTAGTTAACAGTAATGGACCAATATTGGCTTCTCTGCTTTCGCTGACATTTTAGGGCTTATATTAACATTAGGACAAGATAGGTGATGGGTATACAGGAAATCTACAATCTCTGGAACTTCTATATAAATCTAAAATTATTCCATGATAAAACCTATTTAAAATGAAATTATGTATTAAAATAAGATGAAATCAGAGAGGGATACAAACCGTAAGAGACTCTTAACTATAGGAAAGAAACTAAGGGTTGCTGGAGGGGAGTTGGTTGGGGGGATGGGGTAACTAGGTGATGGGCATTAAGGAGGGCACGTGACATAATGAGCACCAGGTGTTATATGCAACTGATGAATCACTAAACTCTACCTCTGAAACTAAAAAGAAAGAAAGAGAGAGAGAGAAAAGAAAAAAAGAATTATGGGGGTGCCTGGGTGGCTCAGTGGGTTAAACCTCTGCCTTCAGCTCAGGTCATGATCCCAGGGTCCTGGGATTGAGCCCTGCATCAGGCTCTCTGCCTGCCTCTCTGCCTACTTGTGATCTCTCTTTCACTCTGTTAAATAAATAAATAAAATCTTAAAAAAAAAAAAAGAAAAAAGAATTATGTAGTAAGTTCCTCAAAAAGTTACAGAATTATCTATGATATGACTTAGCAATTCCACTCCCAGAATATCCCAAGGAGGGTGCCTGGGTGGCTCAGTGGGTTAAGCCGCTGCCTTCGGCTCAGGTCATGATCTCAGAGTCCTGGGATTGAGTCCCGCATCAGGCTCTCTGCTTAGCAGGGAGCCTGCTTCCCCCTCTCTCTCTGCCTACTTGTGATCTCTCTCTGTCAAATAAATAAGATCTTAAAAAAAAAAAAAAAGAATATACCTAAGAGAACTGAAAATATATGTCCACAAATAAATTACCTATGACCGTTCATAGCATTATTAATAATAGCCAAAGATAAAACAACCAATATATTTATCAACAGATGGATATACAAAATGTGGCATATGCATACAATGGAGTATTTGACCACAAAAAGGAGTAAAGTACTAATAAAAGCTACAATATGGATGGAACCTTAAAAACATAAGTGGAAAAAGAAAGGCACAAAAAGACCACATACTGTATGATTCCATTTATATGAAATGTTCTGAACATGCAAATCCACAAGGACAGAAGGTAGATTAGTGATCGCTGAGAAGGGAGGGGAATGGGATGTGATTACTAATGGGTATGGAGTTTCTTCTTGGGTAATGAAATGTTCTAGAATTAGGCACTGGTAATAGTTGTATAAACCTCTTTAATATCATAAGACCACTGAATTGTATATTTAAAATAGTAAGTTTTAGCTATATAAATATATTTCAATTTTTCAAAAGGAATTTTTACTTCATAAGGATTAAGTGAGCTAATAAGATTGAATGTTGCTGCTACTATCATGATCACTAATATTTATAAAACCCTATGCTGTAAGTTAGAGAAAAAAAAGGAGGATCTAGTTCTTCTCCAAGAGTTCATTAGCTACTAGAGGAAAGACCAAGACAAGTAAGATAGGTCATACATGTCCCTTATCTACATCTCAACACATGCACATCAAAACCCACTTAGTTTCTTCAAAAGGTAGCAGTTCTCAAACATTTTGGCCTCAAGACCCCTTTACACTCCTAAAAATTATTGGCGCTTCCAAATAATTTTTGTTTATATATCCAGATTATCTATGTCTATATTTTCTATATGAGAAATTAAAGTAAGTTAAATATTTCATCAAAAAATACTCATCACGGGCACCTGGGTGGCTCAGCTGGTTAAGCTACTGCCTTCAGCTCAGGTCATGATCCCAGGGTCCTGGGATCGAATCCTGAATCAGGCTCCCTGCTCCATGGGGACTCTGCTTCTCCCTCTGACCTTCTCCCCTCTCATGCTCTCTCTCACTGTCTCTCTCTCAAATAAATAAATAAGATCTTTAAAAAAAACCTCATCATATGTTAATATAAATAACATTTTCATGAAAGATAGTATTTTTTGAAACAAAATATTTAGTGAGAGAGTGGCATTATTTTACATTTCTGATAATTTTTTAAATGTCTGGCTTAGTAGAACACTGTTGGATTCTCATATTTGCTGTGTTCAATCTATTATGTTTTGGTTGACAGAAATGAAAAAAATCTGATTTTACACAGATATGTAGTGGGGAAAGATGTATTTTAATAGCTTTCAGTTAATTGTGGATATTCTTTCTTTGATATTACACTAAACTCAACCTTCTTGAGTAAAGGTAGGTTGTGTAATCTAAAATCCAGCAATAAATTCTGTACTTCATTACCTTAAACTCATTATTTCTTTTATACTTTGAATGGATCTTTTACCCATTCATGAATTTTATAATGTTATAAATTGATTATTTGGAAAATATTGGTTACTGAATTATGAAGCCACTACAAATGTTGACACATTTTATAACACAATAAAAATCATATTCATTAATATGTGATCTCATCAGAAAACTCTCTAAGTGGGGCGCCTGGTTGGCTCAGTGGGTTAAAGCCTCTGCCTTCAGCTCAGGTCATGATCCCAGGGTCCTGGGATCAAGCCCCACATCGGGCTCTCTGCTCAGCAGGGGGCTTGCTTCCTCCTCTCTCTCTGCCTGCCTCTCTGCCTACTTGGGATCTCTGTCTGTCAAATAAATAAATAAAATCTTAAAAAAAAAAAAAAAGAAAACTCTCTAAGTACTGGGAAACTATAAAACTCAAGAGAAATAGATGTAAGTTTTCTAAAATTATTATTATTTTTAATGTAGGCTCTACACCCATCATGTAGCCCAATGTGGGGCTTGAACTCATGACCCTAAGATCAAGACCTGAGCTGAGATCAAGATCAAGTTGCTTAACTGACTGAGCTATTCAGGCACCCCTAAGGAAATTCTAATGTTCACTTGCAAGCTTAAATTTTATCCATTACCAGGGTTAATTTTCGGCTCAGGTCATGATCTCAGAGTCCTGGGATTGAGACCTGCATTGGGGTCCTTGCCCAGTGGAGAGTCTTACTTCAGGATTCTCTCTCCCTCCTCCTCTGCACTCCCCTTGCTCTAAAATAAATAAGTCTTAAAAACATTTTTAATCAATTACAACAAATTCTAGCACTTCATTTTCAGGAAGTGTCTTCTAAATACCTAGTCTGAACAACCAGTTTGTAGGCCAGCTGTTCTTTCAAATAAAAATGGTGTTCCAGGGACGCCTGGACAGTTGGTTAAGCGGCTGCCTTCGGCTCAGGTCATGATCCCAGCGTCCTGGGATCGAGCCCCACATCAGGCTCTTGCTCGGCAGGGAGCCTGCTTCTCCCTCTGCCTCTGCCTGCCACTCTGTCTGCCTGTGCTAGCTCGCTCTCTCTCCCTCTCTCTCTGACAAATAAATAAAAATTAAAAAAAAAAAAAGGTGTTCCATGGAGCTAGAGTGTATTACGCTAAGTGAAACAAGTCAGTCAAGAAAGACAAATACCATATGATTTCACTCCTATGTTGAATTTATGAAACAAAACATAGGGCAAGGAGGGGAAGAAAGGAAAGCAAACCATAGCAGACTCTTAACTATAAAGAGCTGAGGGTCACTAGAGGGGAGGCGGGCATGGGAAAGGCCAACTGGGTGATAGGTATTTAAGGAGGGCACGTGTTACAATGAGAACTGGATGTTACATGTAAGTGATGAATTACTAAATTCTATTCCTGAAACCAATATTACACTCCATGTTAATCAGAATTGAAATAAAAACTTGAAACAAAACAAAAATAAAAATGGCATTCAATGAAAAGGGGGCTCAATCACCACAGTGCCCTCATCAAGTACATTCTTTCTTTCTTTTTTAAAGATTTATTTATTTATTTATTTCACAGAGAGAGAGAGAGAGAGAGCGAACACAAGCAGGCATAGTGGGAGAGGGAGACACAGGCTTCCTGCTGAGCAGAGAGCCTGATATGGAGCTGGATCCCAGGATCCCAGGATCATAACCTGAGCTGAAGGCAGACGCTTAACAATTGAGCCACCCAGGCACCCCATCAAGTACATTCTTAAGTAAAACTAGCTTTAAAAAAACAAGAAACAAAAAACAAAAACAAAAACAAAAAACCTCTAAGTGGTGGGGGGCGGGGGAGTGTCTGGAGAGCTCAGTTGGTTAAGTGGCTGCCCTCAGCTCAGGTCATAATCTCAGGGTCCCAGGATGGAGCCAAGGCTCCATCAGGCTTTTTGCTCAGCAGGGAGTCTGCTTTT
>PISX010036514.1:0-11874 GCA_004024625.1 Mellivora capensis | reverse complement strand
CTTAACTTATTGGCATATAACTGTTGATAATAGCTTCTGATGATTGTTTCTACTTCCTTGGTGTTAGTTGTGATCTCTCCCTTTTCATTCATAATTTTATTAATTTGAGCTTTCTCTCTTTTCTTTTGGATTAGTGTGGCCAATGGTTTATCGATCTTATTGATTCTTTCAAAAAACCAACTTCTAGTTTCATTGATACTTTCTACTGTATCTCTAGGTTCTACCTCATTCAACTCTGCTCTAACCTTGGTAATTTCCCTTCTTGTGCGTGGACAGCTATATGTAGAAGAATGAAACTCGACCATTCTCTTACACTGTACACAAAGATAAACTCTAAATGGATAAAGGACCTCAATGTGAGACAGGAATCCATCAGAATCCTAGTGGAGAACATAGGCAGTAACCTCTTTTATATCAGCCACAGCAACTTCTTTCAAGATATGTCACCAAAGGCAAAGGAAACAAAAGCAAAAATGAACTTTTGGGACTACATCAAGATCAAAAGCTTCTGCACAGCAAAGATGACAGTCAACAAAACAAAGAGGCAAGCCACAGAATGGGAGAAGATATTTGCAAATGACAGTACAGACAAAAGGTTGATATCCAGGATCTATAAAGAACTTCTCAAACTCAACACATGCAAAACAGATAATCACATCAAAAAATGGGCAGAAGATATGAACAGACACTTCTCCAATGAAGACATACAAACGGCTATCAGACACATGAAAAAATGTTCATCATCACTAGCCATCAGGGAGATTCAAATTAAAATCACATTGAGATACCACCTCACACCAGTTAGAATGGCCAAAATCAGCAAGACAGGAAACAACGTGTGTTGGAGAGGATGTGGAGAAAGGGGAACCCTCTTACACTGTTGGTGGGAATGCAAGTTGGTGCAGCCACTTTGGAGAACAGTGTGGAGATTCCTCAAGAAATTAAAAATAGAGCTTCCCTATGACCCTGTAATTGCACTACTTGGTATTTACCCCAAGGATACAGATGTGGTGAAAAGAAGGGCCATCTGTACCCCAATGTTTATAGCAGCAATGGCCACTGTTGCCAAACTGTGGAAAGAACCAAGATGCCCTTCAACAGACGAATGGATAAAGAAGATGTGGTCCATATATACTATGGAGTATTATACCTCCATCAGAAAGGATGAATACCCAACTTTTGTGGCAACATGGATGGGACTGGAAGAGATTATGCTGAGTGAAATAAGTTAAGCAGAGAGAGTCAATTATCATATGGTTTCACTTATTTGTGGAGCATAACAAATAACACGGAGGGCATGGGGAGATGGAGAGGAGAAGGGAGTTGAGGGAAATTGGGGGGGGGGGGAGATGAACCATGAGAGACTATGGACTCTGAAAAATAACCTGAGGGTTTTGAAGGGGCAGGTGGTGGGAGGTTGTGGGAGCCTGGTGGTGGGTATTGTGGAGGGCACGCATTGCATGGAGCACTGGGTGTGGTGTAAAACTCTGTATGAATTCTGTTACGCTGAAAAGAAATTAAAAAAAATTAAAAAAAAAGAAAAAAAAAGAAAAAAAAATTAACTAGTCCCTATATAGTCCATAGAAGCACATCAAATTTACCCTTCTACAAAAAAATAGTAGAAAATTCTTTAGTTTATGGTCTGTGGTTCTGAAATGTAAAGTTTAAACTAACAAAAAAAGGAGCTCTCTCTTTTATGTTAAATATTCTATAAAAGCCATCACGATAAAACTACTATTCCCATCATTTCTATTTTGTTCTTCTTCATCTACAATTAGCTCTCCCTAGTATAGGTGGGACATGTCACATATGTATGTCTTTAATAAGTGGATCTTAGATAAATTATGGACTCAAGGAGGCAGAGATTTTGTCTACTGTGTTCATTATGGTGTGTTCAATATCTAAAAGAGAGCCTAGGAGACAGTAATGTGCTCAACATTGCTTTGTTCTTGAACTACACCTGTTCCCTCACTCATTAAAAACAAACAAACAAAACCACACACACAAAAAAACTACGGCTAAAAACCAAAAAGACAATTGGCAGTTATATACAGTATTTGGAAGATGAAGCACTTCATTTAAGACTCATGGGTGAGAACAGAAAAAGAGACTAGTTAGCAGGGTCATTCTGTGATTTTTGCCCCTACCATAGTCCATTGATTCAAAGGACAATGAACCAGACAATGAGCATAAGAAAAACTGCAGTCTCTGTTGAGCACACCTACAGGTGGTTTTAGAGCTGCATAATCTCCATTTCTTCTTTGAGAATGGCATTTAACCATCTCCCAAATGAACAGTGCCTGGAAACTGGGGCTGGCAAACACTTAGCATATAGATACACAGTATGGCAACCCACCATAGATAAATCTTATCACCCTTGAAAGTGAATAAAGTGGAAAATAAACATGAAATGTGCTGCAGAACAAGTGAAAAAAAATCCTGAACATCCAGAATAACTCCACACATACAAATATATATATATATATATATATACACACACACACATACACATATGTGTATATATATATACACACACACATTTTTTTTTTACAACAACTGGAGGAAAGTGTTAGGAAACTAAATGCTTTGACGGAATGCAGGAAGTGATGACCTCTATAAAGCAGGATCAGAAAGGCTTAAACAGAGAACTGGTTGACATAAAAGACAGCAGACTGGGAAGACAAGAGAGCTGAGACAGGGAAGGGCTGCAAAGAAACCAACAATTCAACATCAGAGCTAAAATCCCTATTGGAGATAGTGAAGGGAAAAAGTGACAATAACACACAAAATGTGGGAGGCAAACTTGAGGAGTTCTACCAAAATGCAAGGGAAAGATAACTATTATTAGGGGAAAAAAATAACAACTATAGAGGAGGAAGTACACAGAGAACAATGCTATGTGGGTACCTAATGTTACTTTTAAATATTTATTTATTTACTTTAGAGTGAGGCAGAGAGAGAAAGAGAGAATGACTAGAGAGAGGTAGACAGTGGTGGGGAGCAGCAATGGAAGAGAATCTCAAGCAGACTTTGCTGAGGATGAAGCCTAATGCAGGTCTCAATCCCAAGACCCTGAGATCATGGTCTGAGCCAAAATCAAGAGTTGGATACTTAACCAACTGAGCCACCCAAGTGCCCCTTTAATGTTACTTTTAATAGTAAGCCTTTTCTATTTTCACCTTATAGTTCTATAAAAGTTGATTTTATTAATATGATCTCCAGGAAAAATCATCCTGGATGATTTTACAAGGAAATTCATTTAGTGTAGGGACATATCTTAAAATAGTTTAAATCATTTAAAAGGGTGTTTCAGTATAAGAATCAATAACACATATAACATTGTGAAAGCATAAATAATAAAACTAATTTAGTACTTAGTAATTATTACTAAAAATAAAAGAAAACCTGACATTAAAGCCTCCATTATAGAAACACTGGAAGATGGGATGCCTGGGTGGCTCCGTTGGTTGAGTGGCTGCCTTCTGCTCGGGTAGTGGTCCTGGCGTCCTGGGATCGAGTCCCGCGTCGGGCTCCTTGCTCAGCGGGGGGCCTGCTTCTCCCTCTGCCTCTGCCTGTGCTCACTCTCTCTGACAAGTGAATAAATAAAATCTTAAAAAAAAAAGAAACACTGGAAGAAAACCCAAGAAATCACAAATTTAGTGGGAAGTTTGAGTGTAAAACTAAATAGCCTTGAGATGAATGACTTAAGTATGTGCTTATGATGAATTTATAGACATGTACAAACTGATAAAAATTTTTATTCTTTTTAAGAAAAATTTCATTCTTATCCAAAAAATTAAAACTCAGCAGGAATTCTTTTGTTTAATTATTTATTACACAAAATATTTGTAGAGAATCTACTACTTTGCAGATATTGTACAGTGTTCTGGGTATCATAAAGGTGAACAAAACAGCCCTGAATCTGTCACCACTGTCTTTAGTCCAATGTAGCATGCAAGTAATCAATCAGCCAATCACAAAACAGCCTGTAAATGTTGTGATGGGGATATAAGGGTCTGTTGGGCCTGAGGAGAGGTGCCTCTCCAATCCTGGGATCCTGGGGAATTAGGGGGCTATTCTAAATCAGGTCATCACCAACACGAAGGCTAGAGGGAGAGAGATCCTGATTCATTGGAGGTTTGAGGAGTTCTTTGTGTTTGACTTTTAGAATTAAGGAAGGAGAATGAAAAGAGGCACAGAGAAAAGTAAGCTTGAAGAGAATGACCCCTTGAAGACATTGGGTAGGATCCCAGGGGTCTTGGTTTTTCAGACATAGGGTTCAAACTCTTGACTTCCTTTGTATTTATATCTTTATACTTGTATAATACTTTGTACTTTAAAGGATATGTACTCTTCAAATCCCCTCTATGTGTCAGATGTTTCAAATATATTATTTCACTGAATTTCTACTGGAATTTCATGAGGTAAATGCAATTAGCCTTATTTTATTATTTTATTTTATTTAAAAATTTAAAATTCAAATTGAATTTAGTTAACATATCGTATATTATTAGTTTCAGGTGTAGAAAATTTAGTGATTCACCAATGTTCAGTACATGAAGTACCGTCTTTATTGCCCATTACTCAGTTACCCCATCTCCTCACTCACTTCCCCAAATCCAGCAGCCTTCAGTTTGTTTCCTATAGTTAAGAGTCCTTTAATGGTTTGCCTCCCTCCCTGTTTTTATCTGATTTTATTTTTTCTTCCCTTCCCCTATGTTCATCTGTTTTCTTTCTTAAACTCCACATATAAGTGAAATAATATGGTTTTTGTTTTTCTCTGACTGACTTATTTCACTTAACATAATAACCTCTAGTTCCATCCACATCATTGCAAGTGGCAAGATTTCATTCTTTTTGTTTTGTTTTTTTTTAAAGATTTTTTTTAAAAGATTTTATTTATTTCTTTGTCAGAGAGAGAGAGAGAGAGAGCGCGAGAGAGAGCGAGCACAGGCGGACAGAGTGGCAGGCAGAGGCAGAGGGAGAAGCAGGCTCCCCGCCGAGCAAGGAGCCCGATGTGGGACTCGATCCCAGGACGCTGGGATCATGACCTGAGCCGAAGGCAGCTGCTTAACCAACTGAGCCACCCAGGCGTCCCGATTTCATTCTTTTTGATGCCTGAGTAATATACCACTGTGCATTGTATATATTCATTACCCATTCATCTGTTGATGGACATTTGGGTTCTTTCCATATTTTGGCTATTGTGGATGTTGCTATGAACATTGGGGTGAAGGTGCCCCTTTGAATCACTGTTTGTATCCTTTAGATAAATACTTTGTAGTGCAATTGCTGGGTTGTAAGTATTTCTATTTTTAATTTTTCGAGGAACCTCCATACTGTTTTCAAGATGGACATTGTGGCACAGAGAAATAGATCAACCTGCTAAAGGTTAACCAGGAAGTGGAAATGATGGAATTCAAATATAACTATCTATATCTGCTGGACTGGATAATGAGGATGAGGATGATGTTGATGATGAAGATGAAAAAAGTACCCCCACCATCACTGTAAGAGCATTAAATACTTGCTGAGTGCCAGGCACTAGTTTTAGAAGGTTACATTCATTTATTTTTGCAAAAATGCTAGCATCGTCTTTGTTTTATAGATGAAGAAATGGAGGTTTAGAGAGGTTTAGTGAATTCTGGGCATAGTTGAGAACCTCCATCAAACTGCTTATTCCTTTGAGATCAGCCTTCAGTGGCACTCAAGCTCGCTCTTCTGTATGTACTGCCCTCCCTTTGCTGGTGCCTTCTTTGTCTGATTAACCTCCACACCTGTTTTTAATTAATTAATTAATTATCTATTTTTAAATGCAGCTCAGGCATCACCTGTGTCAAGGTTTTCCCCTACTGTCCCACTCCCAGCTGCCATCTGATCAGATGATCCCATTGACCACCTGAGCCTATCATCCTCCTTGCATTCTGCCTGTGGTTTTATCTTTGTCTATGTTTTTACCTCTCCCAGTCTTCCACAAACTCCTTGAGGAGGAAGATAGGCACTGTCTAGCTGTGTATCACATCTACGTACCACATTGTTTGAGACATCCTGGGTTTTCTAAGCTCTAACAATTCTCTGAGAGGTGAGCTGAGTGATTGGAAATCATGTATAATTAAAGTAGGGTTAAAGACTATATTATTTTATTTAAACATATACAAGTTCACTTATGGTAGAAGTGCATTCTGGGGTCAAATGAACCAATGCTTCTCTGTAGAGAAACTGTTTTGTCTTGCTTTTTCCTTCCTAAGTGGTTGAAGGATTTTCTTATTTATACTTGGAACTTAAAAAGAATCAGGACAAGATGTGTTTTGGGCTTAGTGTCCTTTTGTAAATATCGTCTGGTGCATACTTTTCATGCACAAGCCTTGTATTTTTCTTTAAGCTGGGGAAGTTCTTTGTAATTATTATTATTTTATCATTAGAAGTATTTACTTTCTTCTGTCTACTGTGAATTCCATCTTGGCTTTATTTCTAAATTTGAATTCCGATGTAATTTATGTGTACTCATTCTCTCTTTCAGTCCAAACTAATGTTTACTAATTTCATTTTTCTTTTACTATGATAAATATGCTTTTCACCTCCTTTAGTCTTTCCTGAAATGAAATTATTTCCTTTTTTTATTGACTGCAAGCTCTTATTTTAAAGACTTAAAGACCTCTTGACTCCTTTTTTAAAAAAATATTTTTTTTTAAGAAAAAAAGAGAGAAATTATGAGTGGGGGGTGGGGCAGAGGGAGAGGTAGAGAAACAATCCTCAAGGAGACTTCCTGCTGAGCATGGAGCCTATTGTGGTGCTCAATCCCAGGACCCTGGGATCATGTCCTGAGCCAAAACCAAGAAGTCAGATGCTTAACCAAGTGAACCACCCAGGTACCCTAAAGTCTTCTTGACTCTTGCAAAAATTAACTTAAGGATGTGAAAAGTTCCTCCTTTTTCTCCTTGTCATCCATTTTCAGAATCTTGGACTAACTTATTTTCCCTCATGCCCCTGATTTTTCTTTGTTTCCCTCTCTGCCACTGAAGGTTTTAAGTTTTCCATGAAGAGAATGAGAGAGGACTTCTCTCAGAGATCATGTGGGTGCCTATTTGCAATTCCTAAGCATCATGTTTCTTGAGATATGGCAAAGTATTGGTTCTGTTGACACTTCCTTCAATCCAATCTAGTTTTTTCTTTATCTTGCAAGTGCTCAATGTTTTTGGTATGTGGACATTATTATTTATGAAATTCTGCTAAAAGTAAAGGTTTTCTTACTTTAAATCTTATTGGTCATTGTACTGTAATTCTGGAAGTCTCCTGTATCCGGTTTACACAGAAAAATTTCACATTATTTTTATTTTTTAATATTTTTAAAAAGATTTTATTTATTTATTAGACAGAGATCACAAGTAGGCAGAGAGGCAGGCAGAGAGAGAGGGGGAAGCAGGCTCCCCGCTGAGCAGAGAGCCTGATACGGGGCTCGATCCCAGGACCCTGGGATCATGACCTGAGCCGAAGGCAGAGGCTTAACCCACTGAGCCACCCAGGCGCCCCTCACAATACTTTTATTTATTTATTTTTTATTTTTTTAAATAATTTTTTTTTATTATTTCTTTTCAGCGTAACAGTATTCATTGTTTTTGCACCACACCCAATGCACCATGCAATAAGTGCCCTCCCTAATACCCACCACCAGGATCCCCTAAGCTCCCACCCCCTGCTCCTTCAAAACCCCTCAGGTTGTTTTTCAGAGTCCATAGTCTCTCATGGTTCATCTCCCCTTCCAATTTCCCTCAATTCCCTTTTCCTCTCCATCTCCCCATGTCCTCCATGTTATTTGTTATGCTCCACAAATAAGTGAAACCATATGATAATTGACTCTCTCTGATCGACATATTTCACTCAGCATAATCTCTTCCAGTCCCGTCCATGTTGCTACAAAAGTTGGGTATTCATCCTTTCCGATGGAGGCATAATACTCCATAGTGTATATGGACCACATCTTCCTTATCCATTCGTCTGTGGAAGGGCATCTTGGTTCTTTCCACAGTTTGGCAACTGTGGCCATTGCTGCTATAAACATTGGGGTACACATGGCCCTTATTTTCACTACATCTGTATCTTTGGGGTAAATACCCAGTAGCGCAATTGCAGGGTCATAGGGAAGCTCTATTTTTAATTTCTTAAGGAATCTCCATACTGTTCTCCAAAGTGGCTGCACCAACTTGCATTCCCACCAACAGTGTAAGAGGGTTCCCCTTTCTCCACATCCTCTCCAACACACGTTGTTTCTTGTCTTGCTCATTTTGGCCATTTTAACTGGTGTAAGGTGGTATCTCAATGTGGTTTTAACTTGAATCTCCCTAATGGCTAGTGATGATGAACATTTTTTCATGTGTCTGATAGCCATTTGTATGTCTTCATTGGAGAAGTGTCTGTTCATATCTTCTGCCCATTTTTTGATATGATTATCTGTTTTGTATGTGTTGAGTTTGAGAAGTTCTTTATAGATCCTGGATATCAACCTTTTGTCTGTACTGTCATTTGCAAGTATCTTCTCCCATTCCATGGGTTGCCCCTTTGTTTTGTTGACTGTTTCCTTTGCTGTGCAGAAGCTTTTGATCTTGATGAAGTCCCAAAAGTTCATTTTTGCTTTTGTTTCCTTTGCCTTTGGAGACATATCTTGAAAGAAGTTGCTGTGGCTGATATCATAGAGGTTACTGCCTATGTTCTCCTCTAGGATTCTGATGGATTCCTGTCTCACATTGAGGTCTTTTATCCATTTCAAGTTTATCTTTGTGTACGGTGTAAGAGAATGGTCAAGTTTCATTCTTCTACAAAGCAGGAAAAAATATACAATGGAAAAAAGACAGTCTCTTCATTAAATGGTGCTGGGAAAATTGGACAGCTATATGTAGAAGGATGAAACTCACATTACTTTTACAAACAAATTTAAAAATGCTAACCAACTTACTTATAATTTTCTTTATTCTTACAACTTTATAAAGAACATATATTGTTCATATAATCAGGAAAAATAATAAAAAGTTATAGTGTTCATTTATATTACTGATAGGGTATCTGTAGGTAATCACCTCAGATACATAAAAAATGATTAATGCAAATGTAACATTTAGCAAGTTTAAGGTGTATAACATGTTCATTTAATGCACTTAGGTACTGCAAAATGATTACAAAAATTGTATCTCAATAAAGCTAAAAAGCTAATAGAAGTCACATATCTGCATTATCAAGGACATGGCCCGGGCTCTAGATGGAAGCCTTGGGATCTCTCATTTCTTCTGAAGGCACCCCTTCCCTAGAAATGTGAAAGTGCTCTTGTTACTTGTTCTTCCAATGGTCCATGCTGGTTTCCTCCTTTAATTGCAGTCTCCCTCTCCCCTCCCCTCCCCTTGCCCCCCTCTTCCTCCTTTTTCTTTTTTAAATAAAAGCCAAGACTGTGTTCATGAGAGAAAGCTGTCAGACATTTCAAAAAATTTTCTGAGCTGTATTCTGGAATCACTACAATTCCTTGTTGCTGCCCCATTGCCCTGGAGCAGAGGCACATATTCCTGCTCTCTTTTCCTTCCAGACAAATTATATTCCATGATGCCTCTTGGTCCTTCAGCAAATAGCTCCCTCCCAGGTCTTCCTGCTGTCCCTGAGCTGTCTTTAGATGTGTCTCAATATAAATTTTAGAGTTAATATGGGTTGTTAAGCTGGAACTCCACCACTCATATGACTGGGCTTTAATTTGGTGAAACTTATTGTGGGCATGTCTATTGTTTGCACAATCCTGATTCCTGGAAAGCCTGAAGTACAAGGTATTGCACCAGTATTGCTCTGTGATGCGCAGGAGACTCTGAATAATTTTGGGACAAAGTAGCATTTAGCTGCCTTGATTCCATACAATGCAGTATCTCTATAGGAGTCTGCCATCCTTCAGCCACTAAATTCACTGGAACTCAAATGAGCTCAGTTTTAAGGCAGTCTTAGCTTTTAAAATGGGGAAAAACCAGGCCTGAAAGCTTTGGGATTATAAATAGTTTTGATGTACGGTGCATGAGTGGCTCAGTCAGTTAAGCAGCTCCCTTGGGCTCAGGTCTTGATCTCTGGGTCCTGGGCTCAAGCCATGTGTCAGGCTCAGTGCTCAGATGGGAGTCTGCTTCTCATTCTCCTAGTGCCCCTCCTCCCCACTTGTGCTCTTTCTCTCAAATAAATGAACAAAATCTTTAAAAAAATAAATAGCTTTGGGGGAGACAAGATGGCGGGGAACTACGAGGAGGCTCTGGTTCAACCTGTCCCCTAAAGTGAGCTGATTACCTACCAAGGAACTCTGATCACTCATGAAATCAGCCTGAGATCAAAATTCTACTCTTCAGGATCTCTACGGGGGCAGAAGACGCCAGTGGGCAGGTAAAGTGGAGCGGGAACACTGGACTGGTATCAGAAGATAAACAAAAGGGGGAGGGAGCCACCAGAGGAGACGCACTGGGAAGTAATACCCCAATACGAGAGTGCCCTACGACTGGGGACCAGCATTAACTTGAAGACTGATAAAAAGCATTCAAAAAGAGAAAAGATCGCAGGGTGAAATTGTGGGAATTGGAACTGTTAGGGACAGGGGCTTAAGCCCCCCACGGAGGGCAGACACCCCTGGCGCTGAGCCAGAGAGAGTGCAGCGGAGAAACCAGGTCTTGGTCTATGAGCTGTGAGGAGACCTCCTGAGGGCACTTGGCGTGTGGCAGGGGCTGGGACCCTCCCAGAGCAGAAACAGACTTTCGCAGTCCCCACGTGTGTGCCGCCCTAGCAGAGCCTGAGACCCGCTCCACCCCCTCCCCTGAGAGAGGCGCGTGGGCACCAGCGGGGGGCTCTAGGACCCAGAAAGTCTGATCGCTCCCAGCTCGGGCCAGCGGGAAAATCTCTGTGTGCCTTCCCCGCTTGGAACCTCTCTGGGGGTCTGGAGCTGCCCAGACAGCTGCCCCTTGTGGTTTTGAGTACAAGCAGGACACACAGGTGTACTCCAGAGATCGAGGCTGGGAACCTGCTCTGCAGCACCCAGAGGGGAACGGACTGGGGCCTCTCTCTGGGAGGGAGGTCTGTGTGCAGTTTGCTTTCCTCTAAACCTCCAAGAACCATCTGGAGCCGCCAAGGGGGGAGAGAAAACAAAGGAACAGACATAAAAACCTCCAGAGAACAAAAGCCTAAAGGCCCGGTTTCCTCAGAGCCCACCCTCTGGAGGGGGGCGGGAGGACTTAATGCAGGAAACACCGCCTGAAAACCCACACGGCAGGTCCCTCCCCCAGAAAGCCAACCAGCCGAGAAGACAACAATCACTACTACTTCATAGATACGTTTAATTCTTAATTCGTTCCCACTATACTGGTTCATTTTTAAAATTTTTTAAAATCTTTTTTATTTTGTTATATAGATTTTTTTAGCCTATTTACCATCACAGTGAGACGTCCAGTACATCAAATTCCATAATAACCTTCTAACCTGAACTTTTTGATACATATACCCATGTTTTTCTTTTGCTTTTCTATTTTTTATATATATATTTTTTAAATTTCACTTTAGTTTAGATCATTCTTTTCTTTACTTCTATTTGCTAATATTCATATAGAGTTAAAATTCAAGGTAATCCCCTTTCCCCAATCAATGCTACCCCTATAGGTAAACCAATTTTTAATCCCCTAATATCTTAGGAAAGTTGTATCCCTTAAAAAAGATATCAAGATACATCCAGGAAGAAGCAAAATAACCTTCCTCGCCCACACTGAGAATTTACAACCACTCTCCCATCTTTTTCTCCTACCAGTATTTTTGTATACTTGTGTTTGTCCTGGTAGTCTATAAATCTTATACTTAGGGTTCTTATTGACGAGGTTCTTTTTT
>PISX010036513.1:0-11879 GCA_004024625.1 Mellivora capensis | reverse complement strand
TGCCACCAACTTTGGCTTTCTTTTTCAATATTCCTTTGGCTATTCGAGGTCTTTTCTGGTTCCATATAAATTTTAGGATTATTTGTTCCATTTCTTTGAAAAAGATGGGTGGGATTTTGATAGGGATTGCATTAAATGTGTAGATTGCTTTAGGTAGCATAGACATTTTCACAATATTTGTTCTTCCAATCCAGGAGCACGGAACATTTATCCATTTCTTTGTGACTTCCTCAATTTCTTTCATGAGTACTTTATAGTTTTCTGAGTATAGATTTTTAGCCTCTTTGGTAAGGTTTATTCCTAGGTATCTTATAGTTTTGGGTGAAATTGTAAATGGGATTGACTCCTTAATTTCTCTTTCTTCTGTCTTGTTGTTGGTGTAGAGAAATGCAACTGATTTCTGTGCACTGATTTTATATCCTGACACTTTGCTAAATTCCTGTACAAGCTTTAGCAGTTTTGGAGTGGAGTCTTTTGGGTTTTCCACATATAGTATCACATCATCTTCAGAGTGATAGTTTGACTTCTTCTTTGCCGATTTGGATGCCTTAATTTCTTTTTGTTGTCTGATTGCTGAGGCCAGGGCTTCTAGTACTATGTTGAATAGCAGTGGTGATAATGGACATCCCTGCCGTGTTCCTGACCTTAGCAGAAAAGCTTTCAGTTTTTCTCTATTGAGAATGATATTTGCGGTGGGTTTTTCATAGATGGCTTTGATAATATTGAGGTATGTGCCCTCTATCCCTACACTTTGAAGAGTTTTGATCAGGAAGGGATGCTGTACTTTGTCAAATGCTTTTTCAGCATCTATTGAGAGTATCATGTGGTTCTTGTTTTTTTATTTTATTAATGTGTTGTATCACATTTTTTGATTTGCAGATGTTGAACCAACCTTGCAGCCCTGGAATAAATCCCACTTGGTCGTGGTGAATAATCCTTTTAATGTACTGTTGGATCCTATTGGCTAGTATATTGGTGAGAATCTTCGCATCTGTGTTCATCAAGGATATTGGTCTGTAATTGTCTTTTTTGATGGGATCCTTGTCTGGTTTGGGGATCAAGGTGATGCTGCCCTCATAAAATGAGTTTGGAAGTTTTCCTTCCATTTCTATTTTTTGGGACAGTTTCAGGAGAATAGAAATTAATTCTTCTTTAAATGTTTGGTAGAATTCCCCTGGGAAGCCATCTGGCTCTGGGCTTTTGTTTGTTTGGAGACTTTTGATGACTGTTTCAATCTCCTTACTGGTTATGGGTCTGTTCAGGTTTTCTATTTCTTCCTGGTTCAGTTGTGATCGTTTATACGTCTCTAGGAATGCATCCATTTCTTCCAGATTGTCAAATTTGTTGGCGTAGAGTTGCTCATAGTATGTTCTTATAATTGTTTGTATTTCTTTGGTGTTGGTTGTGATTTCTCCTCTTTCATTCATGATTTTGTTTATTTGGGTCCTTTCTCTTTTTTTTTTTTTTTTTTTTTTTTTTTTTTTTTTGGGTTTTTTTTTTTTTTTTTTTTTTTTTTTTTGATAAGTCTGGCCAGGGGTTTATCAATCTTTCAAAAAACCAGCTCCTAGTTTCGTTGATTTGTTCTATTATTTTTTTGGTTTCTATTTCGTTGATTTCTGCTCTGATCTTTATGATTTCTCTTCTCCTCTTGGGTTTAGGCTCTCTTTGTTGTTCTTTCTCCAGCTCCTTTAGTTGTAGGGTTAAGTTGTATATTTGAGACCTTTCTTGTTTCTTGAGAAAGGCTTGCACCACTATATATTTTCCTCTCAGGACTGCCTTTGCTGTGTCCCACAGGTTTTGAACCATTGTGTTTTCATGATCATTTGTTTCCATGAATTTTTTCAATTCTTCTTTAATTTCCTGGTTGACCCATTCATTCTTTAGAAGGATGTTCTTTAGTCTCCATGTATTTGGGTTCTTTCCAAATTTCCTCTTGTGATTGAGCTCTAACTTCAGGGCATTGTGGTCTGAAAATATGCAGGGAATTATCCCAATCTTTTGATACTAGTTGAGACCTGATTTATGATCCAGGATGTGATCTATTCTGGAGAATGTTCCATGTGCACTAGAGAAGAATGTGTATTCTATTGCTTTGGGATGAAATGTTCTGAATATATCTGTGATGTCCATCTGGTCCAGTGTGTCATTTAAGGCCTTTATTTCCTTGTTGATCTTTTGCTTGGATGATCTGTCCATTTCAGTAAGGTGGGTGTTAAAGTCCCCTACTATAATTGTTTTATTGTTGATGTGTTTCTTTGATTTTGTTATTAACTGCTTTATATAGTTGGCTGCTCCCACATTAAGGGCATAGATATTTAAAATTGTTAGATCTTCTTGTTGGACAGACCCTTTGAGTATGATATAGTGTCCTTCCTCATCTCTTATTATAGTCTTTGGCTTAAAATCTAATTGATCTGATATAAGGATTGCCACCCCAGCTTTCTTCTAATGTCCATTAGCATGGTAAATTGTTTTCCACCCCCTCACTTTAAATCTGGAGGTGTCTTCGGGTCTAAAATGGGTTTCTTGTAGGCAATATATTGATGGGTTTTGGTTTTTTATCCATTATGATACTCTGTGTCTTTTGATTGGTGCATTTAGCCCACTAACTTTCAGGGTAACTATTGAGAGATATGAATTTAGTGCCATTGTATTGCCTGTAAGGTGACTGTTACTATATATTGTCTCTGTTCCTTTCTGATCTACTATTTTTAGGCTCTCTCTTTGCTTAGAGGACCCCTTTCAATATTTCCCGTAGAGCTGGTTTGGTGTGTGCACATTCTTTCAGTTTTTGTTTGTCCTGGAAGCTTTTGATCTCTCCTTCTATTTTCAATGATAGCCTAGCTGGATATAGTATTCTCGGCTGCATGTTTTTCTCGTTCAGTGCTCTGAATATATCATGCCAGTTCTTTCTGGCCTGCCAGGTCTCTGTGGATAAGTCTGCTGCCAATCTAATATTTTTATGATTGTATATTATATACTTCTTTTCCCAGGCTGCTTTCAGGATTTTTTCTTTGTCGCTAAGACTTGTAAATTTTACTATTACGTGACGGGGTGTGGATCTATTCTTGTTGATTTTAAGGGGGGTTCTCTGCACCTCCTGGATTTTGATGCTTGTTCCCTTTGCCATATTAGGGAAATTCTCTACAATAATTCTCTCCAATATACCTTCTGCTCCCCTCTCTCTTTCTTTTCTTCTGGAATCCCAATTATTCTAATGTTGTTTCATCTTATGGTGACACTTATCTCTCGAATTCTCCCCTCATGGTCCAGTAGCTGTTTGTCCCTTTTTTGCTCAGCTTCTTTATTCTCTGTCATTTGGTCTTCTATATCACTAATTCTTTCTTCTGCCTCATTTATCCTAGCAGTAAGAGCCTCCATTTTTGATTGCACCTCATTAATAGCTTTTTTATTTCAACTTGGTTAGATTTTAGTTCTTTTATTTCTCCAGAAAGGGCTTTTATATCTCCAGAGTGGGTTTCTCTAATATCTTCCATGCCTATTTCAAGTCCAGCTAGAACCTTGAGAATCATCATTCTGAACTCTAGATCTTACATATTACCAATGTCTGTATTGATTAGGTACCTAGCCTTCTGTACTGCCTCTTGTTCTTTTTTTTGTTGTGAGTTTTTCAAACTTGTCATTTTTTCCAGATAAGAGTATATGAAGGAGCAAATAAAATACTAAAAGGCTGGCAAAGACCCCAGGAAAATGCCCTTTAACCAAATCAGAGGAGTCCCCAAATTGTGGGGGGGGGGGGCGGAGAGGGGATAAAAAGAAGTTCAGAAAAAAAAAATTTAAAAAAAGGAAACAAATAAAGAAAAAAATATAAAAAAGAAAAAATATATATATATTAGACTGGTGACTAGAACAGGGTCACGCACTTAATTGTGGGGTATTTTGGTTTCTTAAAAGAAAGTATCTCCCCAAATATTAAAGAATGAAAGATGTATATAAAGGTAAACACAGTGAAGGGATGGAATATGCCTATAAAGATGAAAAACAATTTTTTTTTTAAAATTTCTAAAAAAAAGGAGTTGATTAAGTTGGCTGGGAGAATAGAGAAAAAGAAAGTAGAGAGAATTTGCTCAGGCTGGAGACTAGAACAAGCCTGGAACTAGATTTATGGTATATTTTGATCCACTAGAGGAAGTTTTACTCCAAATTTTTTAGAAGAAAAAACCCTTATGTGAATACAAAAAATAAAGTTAAATACTATGACGGATAAAATATGACTATAATAATGAAGGTTCAAAAACGATTTTTTTTTTTGGAAAGGTATTGTTAAGATAAACTAGTTAAAAAATGTTAAAAAAAGAAAAGGTAAAAGTTAAAAAAAATTAGCAGAAAAAGAAAAAAAGAAAAAAAAATTAAAGAAAAAATTAAATTAACTGCAAGACTAAAGAATCATGGGGAGAAAGCCATGAATTCCGCGCTTTGCTTTCTCCTCTTCTGGAGTTCCGCTGCTCTCCTTTTTAAGTGAACTTGGTCTTGGCTGGATTTCTTGTTGATCTTCTGGGGGAGGGGCCTGGTGTAGTGACTCTCAAGTGTCTTTGCCGGAGGCAGAGCTACACCTCCCTT
Organism: Mellivora capensis; assembly: GCA_004024625.1. NCBI lineage: Eukaryota > Metazoa > Chordata > Mammalia > Carnivora > Mustelidae > Mellivora > Mellivora capensis. Next base: position 7,298 of record PISX010036513.1, on the reverse strand, counting down.
ACCAGGGGCCAGGCTAAGTAATCTGCTCGGTTTCGCTTTCAGGAGCTTTTGTTCCCTGAACACTTTCTGTAGAGTTCCAGTGGACGGGAATGAAAATGGCGACCTCCCAATCTCTGGCCCAGAGGAGCCGAGAGTTTGGGGCCCCACTCCTCGGTGCGCCCTCAGAGAAAAGCCCCAGTCACTCCTGTCTCCCTCGCCTCTGGCCGCGCTCTGAGCTCACCCAGCCTGCGACAGGTTCAAGGTAACCCCGAGCTGAGAGCTCGCTCCTCAGCTCTGTCTCTGTAGCCAGCTTCCCCGTTCCAATACCTGATAGCTCTGTGACACTCAGACAACCCTGATCCTTCTGTGACCCTGCGGGACCTGGGGCCACACTGACCCTGCATGGGCTTCACCCCGGTTTAGCCTCTGGAGCGATGTCCCTCAGTGGAGCAGACTTTTAAAAGTCCTGATTTAGTGCTCCGTTGCTTTGCCGGGAACCAGCCCCTCCCCCGTGGTCTATCCTCACGTCACTTTTGATTCACTTCTCCGCTGGTCCTATCTTTCAGAAAGTGGTCGATTTTCTGTTTCCAGAATTGCTGTTCTTCCTCTCTTCGATCTCCTATTGGATTTGTAGGTGTTCGCAATGGTTTGATAAGCTATCTAGCTGATCTCTTACTACCTGATATAGTCTCAGCTGCTACTTCTCCGCCATCTTGACTCCCCCTCCTCCATTTCCTTCTTCTGTATTTTCATCTAGAACTTTTATATTTTAGGTTATACATTTACAAGCAACAGTTTTAATTAGTATGCATATATGGTGTTTGGTATTGATTACGTTTTTTTCTTCACATAGATGAACAATTATTCCAATACTATTTGTTGAAAAGTCTATCCTTTTGTTCATTGAATTTCCTTAGCACGATGTTAGAAATTAGTTAACCACCTAGGTGATATCTTAGTTCTGAATTCTTTTCCTCTTACCTAAATATCTATGAATTCACCAATATTCCACTGTCTTGATCATTGAGGCTTAATAGCAACAGTTAAAACTCTTTATAAAACTGGTTTGGCAATGGTATGTCCTTTATCTTTCCATATGAATTTTGCAAACAGTTGATTGATTTCTATGGAAATTCCTCTTTTGATTTTCATTGGGATTACACTGAATCTACCTACCCTTTGGGAGAAATTTTGACATCTTAAACATACTGAATCTTCCAATTATGAACATGGTATACCTCTTCATTTATTTAGTTCTTCTTCAACTTCTACCATTAAAGTTTTATAGTTGTCAGCATACAAATCCTTCATATATTTGGATAAATTTTCCACTAAATATTCTTTAGGTTTTTTGATATTGTCATTGTTGCTACTGTAAATGATACAATTTTTAAATTTCAATTTCCAATTGTGAATTGCTGGCATAAAATTTAAAAATCATTTTGGATCTCACATCTGTTTTACATTATACAGTCCTCCATTGTGTCATGTGCCATCATTTATTCAACTCATCTCCTATGTCTGGATATTTGTGTAATTTCATATTTTGCAGTTATCCGATCAATACCTTGGTACATATTACATATTACATAATATTAAAATTTTGCCTTCAGAGTAAATTTCTGAAAGCATTTTTGCGAGGTTGAAAAGTAAAAAGCATATGAACTTTTGTTAGATATTTCTAAATTCCCCCATGAAATGGTTGTTGTATTTTCCATGTTTACAAGGAACCTATGAGTGCCTGTTTTCTCTCAAAGTTTTACTAAGAGAGAATATTGTCAAACTTATATTCTTGCCAGTCTCATGAGTGAGAAATGGTATCTCAGTAGTTTTAATTGAGCTTTATCTTCTTATAAGTGAAGTTAATCAACTCTGTATAATTTTAAGATCTATTTGTATATTTCTTTGCAAGAGTAGGTTTTTCATGTCTTTTGCCACTTTCCTATAGGATATTTTAATCTTTTACCTCCAAGATGCCCTACAACAGATGAATGGATAAAGAAGATATGGTCCATGTATACAATGGAGTATTATGCCTCCATTAGAAAGGATGGATACCCAACTTTTGTATCAACATGGATGGGACTGGAGGAGATTATGCTGAGTGAAATAAGTCAAGCAGAGAGAGTCAATTATCCTATGGTTTCACTTATTTGTAGAGCATAAGGAATAACACGGAGGACATGGGGAGATGGAGAGGAGAAGTGAGTTGGGGGAAATTGGAGGAGGAGACAAACCATGAAAGACTGTGGACTCTGAGAAACAAACTGAGGGTTTTGGAGGGGAGAGGGGTGGGAGGTTGGGTGAGCCTGGTGATGGGTATTAAGGAGGGCACATATTGCAGGGAGCACTGGGTGTGGTGCATAAACAATGGAGTTTGGAACACTGAAAAAAAATTAAAAATTTTTTAAATGTATTTTTATTTTGGGTATAGTTGACCTTTAGTTGTAAATATTTCCTCGGGGTTTGTCATTTGTGCTTTGATTTAACCTAGGCTGCTTTTTGCCATGCAAATTTTGTTTTCATTTTCATGGAGTAAACTTTATCAGTGTTTTCTCTTTTTAGATCTTGCATTTTAGTTATAGTTACAAACTCATTCCCTTACAGAGGAATGGCTGTTGTCTTTTTTTTTTTTTTTTCTTTTTGCAGTGTCAGATAACAAATATTTTATTTAGGCTTTCAGCTTTACATCTCTGTTGTGATTCATTACTTCTCCTATTATAGCTCAAAAACAATCATAGACAGTTAGGAAATGCATAGGCATGTTTGTGTCCCAGGAATGTCAATGGCAGGTGTTCTATTAGAAATATCTGAAAAGAAATGTTTTCTATTCTCACTTATTTCTATTATTTAAAATAAAAAAGAAAAGAATAGGTTATGGTTTCTTTTTCATATGTTGTTATATTATGTTCAAATATGCCATAATAACACATATAAGCAATGTAAAACCTAAATATAGTGAGAATTAGACATGTTCCAAGCACTTGTAAGAAGTTTATATGTATTATTTAAATTATTTCTCTCAACCATTTCTCTAGGTAAACATAATTATATTTTCCATTTTAAAATGAGGAAATTGAATCAAAGATATGTTAAAGCAATTAGTCCAGAGTAAGAAAGTTAATATGGGGTGGATGGATATGTAACAAAGTTTCACTGAGGAAACACAGAGAAATAGGGAAAATAAAAATATATAAACATTTTAAGTGTTATATATATTTTATATTTTATATTGTTACATAAGCAATCCCATTATTTTAAAAAATGCCAAAAAAAATATTGAAGGCAGACTGCTGAAAATACTGACTCTGCTTTTGGCCCTCCATCTTGTTCAAGTCCTCTCGAGGGGCAACATGTGCTGAGCCCCTTGGAGACTCATATTTATGTCTTAGAAAAGCTCACCAAGGTCCAGATTTGGGGGGACTTGTTTTGGCACTCAGTATATTTGTAAATTTTACATACAATTCTTCTAAAAACAGATTTTTAAATAAATACATAGTCGCTTGTCACTTCAAAGCCACATAAATATGGTTGTCCTTTCCCTCCTGTTCATCACTTCAGTATTTCATGGTTGTTGTGTGTTGAAAAGCCAGGGTGGCTCCACCTTCCCAGGTGGCCAATTCGATGCATTCTGAGCTGCTTTTTTGAGGATTAAATAAAATAATCTGTGCAAAATAATTAGCACACATACTGTGAGAAGCTTAATCCCTCTTTTCATTCACTTCTTTCTGGAAAGGGTTCATGTTCTCTGGCTTTACATGCCATTCAGTTCTTCTTAAACTTGTTTCTGTAGATATGTTAGAGGACAGGTGAGGCCTTGCTGAGATCTAGGCCCTCAGGTTTCTCCCACTGTGGACACACTCTGCTCAAGAATCATGATGGACATGGTGTGGGACAAAACATCCTGAGTTTTTCTCTGGGAAGGGGCTGACACTCCTGTGGGAGGAATTAATTCTTCTTCTATACCATCTCTTCACTTGATACAACCTGATTCTTAGATGGAGAGACAAGAGAATGAGTGTGTTGTCATGATCTCAGGGAACCAGAGATATACTGATTGCATGTTGATTATGTGGTCAGATATCCAGTTACCAAAATATCAAGTTTTTCTGAAGTAAAAGTCTTACCTCAACCTTTGAAAGTGGACTCTATGGAGATGGAGGAAGAGGTTTTGTAATGTCACACATTACTTGTGCATATCACTATTTGTTGAAAACTGGAATCATCCAGCTACTAATTACAGAATTTTATCCTCAATCATTATTTTTAATTTTATTAATTTGTGAAAGATCTTTGCTATCTTTTCTTTACAGATAAAGGAAGCTTGTATTATCTTTCTTTTTAATAATCTGAACTGTATTCAAGATTTTTACTTTTCTTTGCAGAATCCTGGAGAACAAGTTCTTACAGGTGTTTCCATCATGTTGGAGGCACCTGATATGCTCAGGGACTGGTTCCAGTGGAGTAATGCTCCTTTTGTCTTAATATTGACCCTGAATGTGGAGTGAGTTGTTGCTTCTACATCTACAATACAGGATTTATACCTTGATGTGTCCTGTACATAAGACAGCTGCCATTTACTTAGGGATATGACAATCAGTGGATTCCTGTGCATGGCCACAGGATGGTAATAAAGGCATGGAATTTTTATGTTTTACAGATAATTCTACCATTAAAAAACTGTAATGCCCATGAATAAATTGGAAAGCAATAATAAGCAATACTTACATGATCTGTATACACCTTTCCTGTCTTCATTTTGAACCATTCTTGTACTAGAAATCTCTCTCTACAATGCACTCACAGATAAACTGATTTCCCTTTGATTCATTCACTCTGTATTTTCAGAGCTCCCAGACAGGCTATTTAATGGGTTATTGGTTCAAACTGCTTTAATTTGTACCATAATTGCCGACATCACTTTGTGAGCAGAATCTTTCCTGCAAAGTTCAGGAAATACCACAGAGGAAGAGACTCAGGCTGGGCACCCAGCTTTGCAGTCTCCGTGGATGCCCATACTGAGAAGGCTGTGGGTGTGGCCAGACCTGAAGATGGCTCTTGTGCAGCTTCTCTTAACAACTCTGATGCTGTGGGTCCAAATCCAGCAGCCACACTCATACACAGCCTCATCTTGTTTCCTTAAGAAATTTATTTTCAATTATGATGTGGAAGTTTGTTGTGCTTCCCACTTAAGCAACCATAAGTAATATTTGTAGAGACAAATATGAGATATTCTAACCCTGATCTGGTTTTGACCAGTATCAGTGAATGGTTCCTTTGTGGTATCCTCAGTGGATACCTTGCATGTTATGTGGTCATGCTCATCTCTTGCTCTGGAAATTATTTCAGGTTTCTCTGTCTTTACCTGCCCAAGGCCAACTTCAAGCAAAAGAAGAGAAATTTCCATGAACAAGTGATATGGAAAAAGGCAACAATAAAGAATTTTTTGAGACTGAAGTGCCTGGGGGACAGCTCATAGTCCCAGAGGGATGAGAAGATGACAGCTTCTAGCAGTGGCACCCCATTGGCCTGGCTGGGTCCCCAGTGACAAGGTAAGAAGTGAGGTCCCTATTAGCAGGACTTGTCAGGCCAGTGGCTAGAGGGTAGGTGGTTCAGGTTTCTCAGAAGAAGTGGTGGCTTAGATTATTCTCTGTTCTTCATGATCTGTCACAGATCCTAGCAGGTCTGGGGCTTTTTGTGCACCATTAGTGCTGGGCATATGGGGTAAGAAGGCTCCTAATCTGGAAAGAAATTCCTGGTATATGTGTCTGGGGTGTGGCAGGATGATTCCTACACCCAGACAGCCATTCATCCTGGAATCTGAGACTGCAGAAACATTTCTCAGAAACATGAAGACAGGCCTCCTGGGTGCAACCCCTGTCTGTCTGTCTCTGGTTTGCTGTGATTCAGGACTTGGATATGAAACCTGACCTTACTCTTCCATAACACAGCACAACAAAACAACAGTCAGACCCTGAAATATCTCATTGACACTATTGACTATGTCATGTGCACAAGCCCCTTAGTATTTTTGTGTTTTTTAAAGTTAATTGAGATGTGACCATGCAGATCAGGACTCAGAGAGTCAAATTTCAGTTATAATCTGGGTGCTTCCAAGAAGGGACTAGTCTGGAACTACTGGAGATACACAGGTCAGAGCAGTTTCTGGAAACAAGCTTCTGCTTGCCCTGAGCATTGCAACTATCTCGTGTGCATGATGTCACAGGCAGGATCATTTTCCAAGCAATGTTATGTGTAAAATGTAACGATAAGCTTATAACTAATAGACATATAATGTGCAGTGAGGACTTGCTATTTGTCAGCAATGGTCTAAAAGTTTTCTTGCATTATTTTATTTAATACCCTTTGCAGTCCCATGTTATAGCTGTTTTGGTTAACTTCCACTTCACAAATGAGGACAGTGGCAAAGAGAAGTAACTCATGCAAAGACACAGAGTGGGTAAATATGAGAACATGTATAAGTAACAGTAACTCTTTTATTTTTCTTTTCAGCATAACAGAATTCATAGTTTTTGCACCATACCCAGTGCTCCATGCAATGCGTGCCCTCCATAATACCCACCACCTGGCTCCCCCAACCTCCCAACCCCCGCCCCTTCAAAACCCTCAGGTTGTTTTTCAGAGTCCATAGTCTCTCATGGTTCATCTCCCCTTCCAATTTCCCTCAACTCCCTTCTCCTCTCCATCTTCCTATGTCCTCTGTGTTATTTGTTATGCTCCACAAATAAGTGAAACCATATGATAATTGACTCTCTCTGCTTGACTTATTTCACTCAGCATAATCTCTTCCAGTCCCATCCATGTTGCTACAAAAGTTGGGTATTCATCCTTTCTGATGGAGGCATAATACTCCATAGTGTATATGGACCACATCTTCCTTATTCATTTGACTGTGGAAGGGCATCTTGGTTCTTTCCACAGTGTGGTGACCGTGGCCATTGCTGCTATAAACATTGGGGTACAGATGGCCCTTCTTTTCACCACATCTGTATCTTTGGTGTAAATACCCATTAGTGCAATTGCAGGGTCATAGGGAAGCTCTATTTTTAATTTCTTAAGGAATCTCCACACTGTTCTCCAAAGTGGCTGCACCAACTTACATTCCCACCAACAGTGTAAGAGGGTTCCCCTTTCTCCACATCCTCTCCAACACACGTTGTTTCCTGTCTTGCTAATTTTGGCCATTCTAACTGGTATGAGGTGGTATCTCAATGTGGTTTTAATTTGAATCTCCCTGATGGCTAGTGATGATGAACATTTTTTCATGTGTCTGATAGCCATTTGTATGTCTTCATTGG
>PISX010036512.1:0-11893 GCA_004024625.1 Mellivora capensis | reverse complement strand
CACATTGAGATACTACCTTACACCAGTTAGAATGGCCAAAATTAACAAGACAGTAAACAACAAGTGTTGGAGAGGATGTGGAGAAAGGGGAACCCTCTTATATTGTTGGTGGGAATGCAAGTTGGTGCAGCCACATTGGAAAACAGTGTGGAGATTCCTTAAGAAATTAAAAATAGAGCTACCCTATGAACCTGTAATTGCACTACTGAATATTTACCCCAAAGATACAGATGCAGTGAAAAGAAGAGCTATATGTACCCCAATGTTCATAGCAGCAATGGCCAGGGTCACCAAACTGTGGAAAGAACCAAGATGCCCTTCAAAAGATGAATGGATAAAGAGGATATGGTCCATATATACAATGGAATATTATGCCTCCATCAGAAAGGATGAATGCCCAACTTTTGTATCAACATGGATGGGACTGGAGGAGATTTCGCTGAGTAAAATAAGTCAAGCAGATTGAGTCAATTATCATATGATTTCACTTACTTGTGGAGCATAAGTTTGATTACAACATTGTAATAGAGCTTGAAGTCTGGAATTGTGATGCCACCAACTTTGGTTTTCTTTTTCAACATTCCTCTGGCTAGTCAGTGTCCTTTCTGGTTTCATACAGATTTTAGGATTATTTGTTCCATTTCTTTGGAAATAATTGACGATATTTTGATAGGGATTGCATTAAGTGTATAGATTGCTTTAGGTAGCATAGGTATTTTCACAATATTTGTTCTTCCAATCCATGAGCATGGAACATTTTTCCATTTATTTGCGTCTTCCTTAATTTCCTTTGTGACTATTTTATAGTTTTCTGAGTACACATCCTTTACCTCTTTGGTTAGGCTTATGCCTAGGTATCTTGTGGTTTTGGGTGCAGTTGTAAATGGGATTGACTCCTTAATTTCTCTTTCTTCTGTCTTGTTGTTGGTTTATAGAAATTCAACTGATTTCTGTACATTGATTTTATATCCTGAAACTTTACTGAATTCCTGTATGAGTTCTAGGAGTTTTGGAGTGGAGTCGTTTGTGTTTTCTACATAAAGTATCATATCATCTGCAAAGAGTGAGAGCTTGACTTCTTCTTTGCTGATTCAGATGCCTTTTATTTCTCTTTGTTGTCTGATTGCTGAGGCTAGGACTTCTAGTACTATGTTGAATAGCACTGGTGATAGTGGAAAGCTCTGCCGTGTTCCTGACCTTATGGGAAAAGCTCTCAGTTTTTCCCCATTGAGAATGATATTCACTGTGGGTATTTCATAGATAGGTTTGATGATATTGAGGTATGTACCCTCTATCCCTACACTTTGAAGGATTTGGAACAAGAAAGGATGCTCTACTTTGTCAAATGCTTTTCCAACATCTTTTGAGAGTATCATATGGTTCTTATTCTTTCTGTTATTAATGTAGTGTATCACGCTGATTGATTTGTGGATGTTGAACCAAACTTGCAGCCCAGGAATAAATCCTGCTTGGTAGGGGTAAATAATTCTTTTAATGTACTCTTGTATCCTATTGTTAGTATTTTGGTGAGAATTTTTGCATCGTGTTCATCAAGGATATTGGTCTGTAATTCTCCTTTTTGATGGGGTCTTTGCCTGGTTTGGGGATCAAGGTAATGCTGGCCTCATAAAATGAGTTTGGAAGTTTTCCTTCCATTTATATATTTTTTTGGAACAGTTTCAGGAGAATAGGTATTAATTCTTCTTTAAATGTTTGGTAGAATTCCCCTGGGAAGCCGCCTGGTTGGGCTCCTGTTTGGGGGAAGATTTTTGATGACTGCTTCAACCTCCTTACTGAATATGGATCTATTCAGGTCTTCTGTTTCCACCTGGTTCAGCTTTGGTAGTTTATATGTCTCTAGGAATGCATCCATTTCTTCCAGATTGTCAAATTTGCTGGCGTATAGTTGCTCATAATATTTTGTTATAATTGGTTGTATTATTTTGCTGTTGGTTGTGATCTCTCCTCTTTCATTCATGATTTTATTAACTTGTGTCCTTTCTATTTTCTTTTTGATAAGTCCGGCCAAGGGTTTATCAATCCTATTAATTCCCAAAGAACCAGTTCCTAGTTTCATTGATTTGTTCTACTGTTCTTTTGGTTTCTATTTCATTGATTTCTGTTCTGAACTTTATTAATTCTCTTCTACTGCTGGGTTTAGGCTTTCTTTGCTGTTCCTTCTCCAGTTCCTTTAGGTTTAGGATTAGATTGTGTACTTGAGATCTTTCTTGTTTCTTCAGAAAGTCTTGTGTTGCTATGTACTTTCCTTTCAGGGCTGCTTTTGCTGCATCCCAAAGATTTTGAAAACTTGTGTTTTCATTTTCATTTGTTTCCATGAATTTTTGTTAAATCCTTGAATTTTATGGTTGACCCATTCATTCTTTAGTAGGACGCTTCTTAGCCTCCATGTATTGGAGTTCTTTCCAACTTTTCTCTTGTGACTGAGTACTAGTTTCAGAGCATTGTGGTCTGAAAATATGCAGGGAATGACCCCAATCTTTTAGTACCAGTTGAGAACTGATTTGTGACCCAGGATGTGATCTATTCTGGAGAATGTTCCATGTGCACTGGAGAAGAATGTGTATTCTGTTGCTTTTGGATGGAATGTTCTGGATATGTCTGTAATTTCCATCTGGTCCAGTGTGTCATTTAAGGCCTTTATTTCCTTGATGATCTTTTGCTTAGATGATCTGTCCATTTCAGTGAAGGGTGTGTTAAAGTCCCCTACTATTTTTGTATTATTGTCGATGTGTTTCTTTGATTTTGTTATTAATTGGTTTATATAGTTGGATGCTTCCATGTTAGTGGCATAGATATTTAAAATTGTTAGATCTTTGAGTATGATATAGTGTCCTTCCTCATCTCTTATTATAGTCTTTGGCTTAAAATCTAATTTGTCTGATATAAGGATTGCAACCCCAGCTTTCTTTGGATGTCCATTAGCGTGGTAAATTGTTTTCCACCCCCTCACTTTCAATCTGGAGGTGTGTTTGGGCCTAAAATGAGTTTCTTGTAGACAGCATATTGATGGGGCTTATTTTTTATCCATTCTGATACCCTGTGTCTTTTGATTGGGGCATTTAGTCCATTTACATTCAGGGTAACTATTGAAGGATATGAATTTAGCTCCATCGTATTGCCTGTAAGGTGACTGTTACTGTCTATTGTCTCTCTTCCTTTCTGGTCTATGTTACTTTTAGGCTCTCTCTTTGCTTAGAGGACCCCTTGCAATATTTTATGGAGGGCTGGTTTGGTGTTTACAAATTCTTTTAGTTTTTGTTTGTCCTGGAAGTTTTTTATCTCTCCGTCTGTTTTCAATGATAGCCTAGCTAGATATAGTATTCTTGGTTGTCTATTTTTCTTGTTAGTGCTCTGAATATATCATGCCAGTCCTTTCTTGCCTGCCAGCTCTCTGTGGATAGGTCTGCTGCCAATCTAATATTTCTCTGATTGTATGTTACAGACCTCTTGTCCCGAGCTGCTTTCAGGATTTTCTCTTTGTCACTAAGATTTGTAAGTTTTACCCTTAGTTGACAGGGTGTGGACCTATTTTTATTGATTTTGAAGGGGTTCTCTGTGCCTCCTGGAATTTGATGCTTGTTCCCTTTGCCATATTAGGGAAATTCTGTACTATAATTTGCTCCAATATACCTTCTGCCCTCCTCTCTCTTTCTTCTTCTTCTGGAATCCCAATTATTATAATATTGTTTCATCTTATGGTATCACTTATCTCTCAAATTCTCCCCTCATGATCCAGAAGCTGTTTGTCTCTCTTTTCCTCAGCTTCTTTATTCTCCATCATTAGGTCTTCTATATCGCTAATTCTCCTTTCTGCCTCATTTATCCTAGCAGTAAGAGCCTCCATTTTTCATTGCACCTCATTAATAACTTTTTTTATTTCAACTTGGTTAGATGTTAGTTACTTTATATCTCCAGAAAGAGATTTTATTTCTCCAGAAAGGGATTCTCTAATATCTTCCACGCTTTTTTTGAGCCCAGCAAGTACCTTGATAATCATCATCCTGAACTCTAGTTCTGACATATTACTAACATCTGTATTGATTAGGTCACAAGTCATTGATACTGCCTCCTATTCTTTTTGTGTGTGTGTGTGGTGTGTTTTTCCACCTAGTTATTTTATCTAGATAAGAATACACGAATGGGGGAACAAAATACTAAAAGGGTGGCAAAGACCCCAGAAAAATATTCAACAACCAAATTGGAAGAGACCCGAAACCAGGGGCAGAAGAAAGGGGAAAAAAATTAAAAATTTAAAAAAAAAAAAAAAAAAAAAAAAAAAAAAAATATATATATATATATATATATATATATATATATATATATATATATTAGACTGGTGAATAGAACAGAGCCACCCACTTGATTTTGGGTGTGTGTGTTCTGGTCTCTTAGAGGAAACAACCTCCCAAAATATTAAAGAAAAAAAATTTATATATATATACAAAAATAAGGGTAAACACAATGGAGGCATGGAATGTGACTGTAAAGATGAAAATTTTAAAAGATTATAAAAAAGGAATTGATAAGGTAAGAAGTTCGTTGTAAAAAGAGAAAAAAAAAGAGGAGAGAATGTGATCAGGCTGGAGACTAGAACAAAGCCATGTGCTAGATTTAGGTATATTTTGATCTATTAGAAGAAATTGTATCCCAAAATAGAAAAAAAAAACTATATGTATACAAAAGATAAGGTTAAATATAGTGAAGGGATAAAATATGACTATAACAATGAAAATTTAAAAAGATTTTTTTAAAAAGGTAAGATAAGATGAAGATAAGATAAGATAAGATAAGATAAGATAAGATAAGATAAGATAGTTTTAAAATACTAAAATAGGAAAGAGGAAAAGTTTTAAAAAGTAAAATAAGAAAAAATAAAATTTTAAAAATTTAACTTTGAGAGACTAAAGGATCATGAGGAAAAAGCCATGAACTCTATGTGTTGCTTTCCCCTAGCTCTGGAATTCCACAGGTCTCGTTGATTGGTGAACTTGTTCTTGGCTGGATATTCTTGCTGATCTTCTGGGGGAGGAGTCTGTTTCAGTGATTCTCAATGTTTTTGCCCAAGGCAGAACTGCACTGCCCTTACCAGGGGCCAGTCTAAACAATCTGCTCGTGTTCACTGTTTTCTGTACAGCTTTGGAGGTCGGGAATGAAGATGTCAGCCTCCCAATCTCCAGCCTGTAGGACTAAGAGCTCAGGGCCCCACTCCTCAGTGAGCCCTCAGAGAAAAGCAGTAAATCCCTCCCATCTCCCTGGTCTCTGGCCACACTCCTTGTTCACCCAGCCTGTGACTGAGCGTTTCTTTCTCTGGTGCATGGCCCTGTTTGGAGTCTCCAAACCCAGCATATTTCTGCAGCATGCTCCTGCGCTGCTCATCCTGGAGGAGGACGGAGGGTGTCTCCCCAAATCTGCCAATTGTGGGGTTCCTACTCAAAGAGCAGTGGCCCAACTGTGTCTTGGATCACAGTTTAAGGTAACCCCAATTTGAGAGCACCTCCTCAGCTCCATCTCTGTAGCCAGCCTCCCCACTCTGAAACCTGGGAGCTCTGCCACTCTCAGACACCCCTGGTCTTTAAGTGACCCCATGAGTCCGCAGACCACACTGTCCCCAGGAGGGCTCCACCCCCTGCTTAGCCTCTGGAGCGACATCCCTCAGTGGAGCAGACTTCTAAAAGTTCCAATTTTATGCTCCACCATTCTACCGCTTGCCAGGAGCTGGCCCCTCCCCACTCGGTCTCTCTCCCCGCCACTTTGGATTCACTTCTCTGCACATCCCACCTTCAAGAAAATGGTCGATTTTCTGTTCCTGGAATTGCTGCTCTTCTTCTCTACTATCTCCTGTTGAGTTCATAGGTGTTCAGAATGGTTTGATAACTTTCTAGCTGAACTCCTGGGACCTGATTATATTTGAGTCTCCTACTCCTCTATCATCTTGCTTCCTCCTCTTTCAGAAAGTTATTGCAACAGTCCCTCAAAGAAGCATCTAGAGGAGTAGGTAAGTATATGGGTGATCTTGCCTCTGGCAGGCTTCCCTTGAGTCACCTACTTGGTAGTGGGAAGTTGAGAAATTCAGCAAGTGAGAAAGTATCTTCCCTCCCTCCCTCCCAGGGCAGACCCCATGGATTAATACAATAGAAAAACACTGGCCCTCCTATACCAAAGCATAAAACTGACTGCATCAAGAAGGATCCCTCTTGGGCCCGCACTGGAGCCAGTCTCATCTTCAGGGATTACCTGGAATCAGGTAGAACTGGTTGTGTCTGCTATTAATTTCACTCCTTCTAGCATCTCCCCACATCCCATGGGAAGAGATGGAGCAGGACCAGAGGATGTCATGTCAGGCATTCTCTTGCCTCAGAGCTGTATTTTCCCTGTTGCTCTTTGAATGAACAGCACTGTTCTTATTGTTGGATCTAGAGAAAATGTAGAACCTACTCCTTGGTCTGAGCACGACTTCACAGGGATGGAACAGACAGGACAGACACCAGAAATCAGGCATAGCCACATAAAGGCAAAACTACAGGTGCCTAGGCACAGTTCTAGATGCTGGGCACAGACAGTTCTGGATGGAGACAAATGTGTGTTAAGGGTTTCCCAGAGGACAGTTTTAAAGGAGCAGCACACTGCTACCCTGAAATGAAGGAGAATTTTCTATACCAATAAAATGTGTAAGGCTCAATTCAATTTAGCATGAGTTCATTAAATGGTCATTATGTGCCTGGCCTCAGCTGATGCTCTCTATGAGTGAACAGGATACAGTACTTACCTATGGTCTATAATCAAGAGAAAAAAAGAAAGAAAGAAAGAGAGAAAGAAAGAAAGAAAGAAAGAAAAAGAAAGACACAGATAACTGTGCTATGCTATTTTTTAAAATTTCAGAATTATTATACAGTTGCCATATAGAGTTGTAAGATATTTAAATTGTACATAGCAATAATTTGTTATGCATATAATTGTGAAATATTCATTATTATTTGTCCACTAGAAAGCACTAACAATGGTACTTTAAACTACATGTTTCATTAAATGAAGGTGAGTGTACAAAGGGCACCTTTGTTTCTCTCACTTCAACTTTACGCATGAAAAGGCTTCAGCTGGAGCTTTGGTGTTCAAAATTTGGTCCCTGAACCAACAGCATCAACATCACCTGGGAACGTGTTAGAAGTACAAGCTCTGGGCCCCACCCAAACCCCCTAAATTCCAAACACTGGAGACAGGGCCCAGCAATTCCGTCTCCATAAGCCCTCCAGGTGTCATGGCACCCCGTGAATTTTGAGCACCAGTGAGCAGAATACTATTCCTGGCCACTCTCTACTGGGCCCTCTCTCACTGGGATCTTTTTTTTTTTTTTAAGATTTTATTTATTTATTTATTTGACAGACAGAGATCACAAGTAGGCAGAAAAGCAGGCAGAGAGAGAGGAGGAAGCAGGCTCCCCGCTGAGCAGAGAGCCTGACGCGGGGCTCAATCCCAGGACCCCGGGACCATGACCCAAGCCAAAGGCAGAGGCTCAACCCACTGAGCCACCCAGGCACCCCTCTCACTGGAATCTTGATTAACGAAGTGAAGACATAACACTGAGCATAGCCGGTTAGCATCTTTTGTGTTTTGTTGGTTTTCTTTTTTTGTCCAGAACAAAACTGCCCACTGGACTTTTGGAATCCAACCTGCTCATACAGGAGAAAACCTAATTAAAGAAGTCTCTTTCCTGTGGTGGTAGGCCAGGGACACTCAGCACTGCTTGTGATGAGGAGTAAATATGTCTAATTTCGTCATGCAGGATTAGCAAGCCAAGTAGGCTGCAGATCTACAGCTGATAGTTTAATCATGTCTGTATGTCATGATTATCAATAGGTTCCAAACACAGGAGGGGGGAATGGGGTGTTATTTATTGGATCTCTACAAGTCCAACAATGGGTTGTAGTGAAAGGTAGGCAGGATGCAGGTTCAGATCGTGTGCAGTAGAGAGACCTAGTTGAGAAAATAACAGGACAGAAGAACCAGATGAAATCCTAGAATTTTTTAAGGAAATGGAACTAGAGAAATGACCAGTTGTGACCTCTCCTGCTACACGTAAATGGAGCATGGAAACAACTGAGTGCCTTGTTCAAGGTCATAATGCTACTTAGTGGTGGAAAAGGAAGAGAACCCAGGACATGTGGCTCTCAGTTGTACACTTTCTGAGCAGGTGGACCAAAGCAGACAACAGTAGAGAATTTCAAAGTCCAAGAATGAAGATTTTGCTGAGAAATTCCAACCGAGGGATTTTCAGCATGGCAGTGGGTTCAAAGCCAAAGTGCTTTGTGTCCAGGGGAGAGCTCTGGCTCCAGTCCACCTGTGCATGCTCTGTTGTCCCCTCACACAGCCAAGGCTCAAGCTATACAGC
Source organism: Mellivora capensis (assembly GCA_004024625.1). Classification (NCBI taxonomy): domain Eukaryota; kingdom Metazoa; phylum Chordata; class Mammalia; order Carnivora; family Mustelidae; genus Mellivora; species Mellivora capensis. The sequence goes on along the minus strand of PISX010036512.1, from coordinate 3,486 downwards.
CCACTCAGTGTGCTCTGACCATGGCTTCCTTTTCCAGTGCTTTTCCTAGTGTTGTTCTTTCTGCCTACAGTCTCTACCTGCCACCCATATGTGGCAAGTTCTATCTGTGAAGCGAGACAACTCAAAAGCCATTCCTCTACAAAGTATTCTCTGATTTCACCATCAACCTTCACCCCTGTGCCAGCCACAAATGATCATCCTTCATTCTGAATTCCCAACACTCTTTATTTGTATATTACTTATAAAAACACTCCCTTTGTATTAGAATATAAGCTTCTTAAGTGCAGAGGCCATATTTCATCTTTTTTTTTTTGTCTTTTTCTAGTTTCTTTTTTTTTTATGTAAGTGTAATGAACATGCAGAGTTGATGTATTACTCACAGGTGCACAATACAATGATTCAATAATTCCACATGTGTTTCAGTGCTCATCAAGATTAGTGTACTCTTAATTCCCTTTATTTAAATCACCCATTCCCTTACCCATTTCTCCTTTGGCAACCACAAGTTTGTTCCCTTTATTTAGCAGTCCAAGCTGTTGTGGTTTTGCATTATTTTATTTTATTTTTGGTATTGCTGTTTGTCTCTCTTTTTTTCTTTTTTCTTTTTATTTTTTATTAATTTAATTCTACTTTAGAGTAAAAACCTATGGCATTTGTTTTTCTCAGACTGATATATTTCAATTAGCGTTATACTTGCGCAGTTCATCCATGCTGTTACAAATGACAAGATTCCATTCTTCTTTGTGGCTGAGTAATAGTCCATTGGATATACATATAGACCACATCTTCTTTATCCATTCTTCTATTGATGCATGTTTGGGTGGCTTCCGTATCCTGGCTATTGTAAACGGTGCTGCAATAAATATAGGGGTGCATATATCTTTTCAAATTAATGAAACAAAAACACTTTTGCACAGAAAAGGAAACCATCAATAACAAAAAAAAAAAGACAACCTACTAGATAGAAGATATTTGCAAATTACATGTCAATAAAGGGTTAATACTCAAAACACATAAAGAACTTATACAACTCAATACCAAAAAACCCCAAAAATCCAATTAAAAAATGGTCACAGGATTTGAATAGATATTTTTCCAAAGAAGACATACAGATGGCCAACAGACACATGAAAAGGTGCTTAGTATTACTAATCATCAGGGAAATACAAATGTCTGCCAACTGAACAAAAAAATAATTAAACATATTAAACTCTTTTTAAAAAGTGCAATAACAGCTTTGTAGTTAATCTTGAAATAAGGCAACATGATGTCCCCAGTTTTGTTTTTCTTTCTCAATATTTCCTTAGTAATTCGGTGTCTCTTCTGATTCCATACAAATTTTAGGATTGTATACAAATTTGCTCCAGCTCTTTGAAAAATGCTGGTGGAATTTTGATCGGGATGGCATTGAAAGTATAGATTGCTTTACGCAGTACAGACATTTTAAAATGTTTATTCTTCCAATAGGTGAGCATGGAATGGTCTTCTATCTTTTTGTGTCTGCTTCAATTTCTTTCATGAGTGTTCTGTAGTTCCCTGAGTATAGAACCTTTACCTCTTTGGTTATGTTTATTCCAAGGTATCTCATGGTTCTTGGTGTTATAGTAAATGGAATTGATTCTCTAATTTCCCTTTTTATATTTTCATATTAGTGTATAAGGAAGCAACTGATTTCTGTACATTGATTTTGTATCAACATGGATGGGACTGGAGGAGATTATACTAAGTGAAATAAGTCAAGCAGAGAGAGCCAATTATCATATGGATTCACTTACTTGTGGAGCACAAGGAATAACACGGAGGACATTGGGTGAAGGAGAGAAGTGAGTTGGAGGAAATTGGAGGGGGAGATGAGCCATGAGAGACTGTGGACTCGTAGAAACAAACTGAGGGTTTTGGAGGGGAGGAGGGTGGGAGGTTGTGTGAGCCTGGTGGTGGTTATTAAGGAGGGCACGTATTGTATAGAGCACTGGGTGTTGTCTATAAACAATGAATCTTGGAACACTGAAAAAATAAAATAAAATAAAATAAAATAAAATAAAGTAAAATAAAATAAAAAAGTGCAATCAGATGTGATTTTATACCTGTCAGGATGGATAAAATAAAAAAGACAAGAAAAACAAGTGTTGCCAAAAACATGGAGAAAAAGGAATCTTCATGCATTGTTGGTGGCAATGTCAACTGGTACAGGCATTATGGAAAACTGTGTGGAGATTCCTTAAAATTTTTTTAAAAAGAACTACCATATGATCCAGTAATTCTGCTATTGGATATATTTTTAAGTGAGCTCTACAGCCAATGAGGAGCTCAAACTCACAAGCCTGAGAGCAAGAGTTGTGCTCTACTAACTGAGCCAGCTAGGTACCCCATTTACCAGTGGATATTTAACCAAAGGAAAAGAAAACACTTTTTTCAAGTTTCTTTTAATACTAATTTTGTAGAAGCCAGTAAGCAGCTATAGACACCCTTGAAGAGTAGAAAGTAAAAAATAAAAAAAATTGGGGGAGCAAAGACACATCCTTCACTGTACCATAAATATGAAGCTATATTAGTGTGCCCACACCAATATCTCATAGGAGCCTGTATTTCCATGTTCTCAGGAGTACACCCCATTATTGTGTAGGGGACCAGACTGCATTCTGGTGAGATGATGTCAAGCCAAATACGTACTGGTACTGCTGAGTTCAAGGTCTAGTGTTTGGGTCCATAAGAAGGGTTAAGCTACCAGACTTTGCTGGATCCCATAGCTGAAGTAAATAGCAAACCCAATCAGCATCCAGACACCAAATTTCAGCCATGTGTCAGCTGACATCTGCATCATAAGGCAAACATTCACAAAGATGCTCAGGAGTGGGAGGAGAGGCAGGGCAGGGACCTTAAAGGGAAGGGGAGAGGAGCTCTGTGGCTGTCTCCAGATGACTCCAGTGATCCCAGTGATGAGCACCAGGAGCAGCACAACCACTGTGATCGGCCCTGCATCTCCAGAAAGCAGACCTGGCCAGTGGGCCAGCACCAGGCAGAGGAGAGTCAGCAGCAGAACCAGCAGTGAGGAGCAAACATAGACAACCCGGCCAGAGAGTGGAGTGGGGGTGGCGCTGCCTGGAAAAAATAGTCCTTGTAGAGTCAGCTTCCCTGCTGCAGGTGCGGTCTCCTCCTGCATCTGCATTACATTTCCCCCATTATCCTCCTGCAACTCTTTTTCATTTTCCTCCTTCCTCCTTTCAGGCTGATACCTGATGATGAGAACACAAAAAGCTACCAAGGAATAAGATATCAGGGTGCCAACTGACCTGAGGTCCAGAAGATCAGTGAGTCTAAAGTAGAATACCATGATTACTGCAATAATGATAAAGATCACAGTGGACATGATATGGGAATATGTTTTGAAAACAAATCTGGCAAGAAAAGGGAACAGGAGGCCATCCTCTGCCATCATGGCTATCACCCAATGTATGGGGAACGTAAAGCCCCAATAGGTGCTGACAA
>PISX010036511.1:0-11869 GCA_004024625.1 Mellivora capensis | reverse complement strand
TGGGTATTTACCCTAAAGATACAAACGTAGTGATCCGAAGGGGCACGTGCACCCGACTGTTTATAGCAGCAATGTCTACAATAGCCAAACTATGGAAAGAGCCTAGATGTCCATCAACAGATGAATGGATAAAGAAGAAGTGGTATATATACACGATGGAATACTATGCAGCCATCAAAAGAAATGAAATCTTGCCATTTGCAACGACGTGGATGGAACTAGAGGGTATCAGGCTTAGTGAAATAAGTCAATCGGAGAAAGACAACTATCATATGATCTCCCTGATATGAGGAAGTGGAGATACAACATGGAGGGTTGGGGTGTAGGAAAAGAAGAAAAGAAACAAGATGGGATTGGGAGGGAGACAAATCATAAGTGACTCTTAATCTCACAAAACAAACTGAGGGTTGTTGTGGGGAGGAGGATCCGGAGAGGGGGGTGGGCTAATGGACATTGGGGAGGGTATGTGCTATGGTTAGTGCTGTGAAGTGTGTAAACCTGGCGATTCACAGACATGTACCCCTGGGGATAAAAATACATTATATGTTTATAAAAAATTTAAAAATTTAAAAAAAAATCCTTCTCCATGTTTCCCCATCATAAGATATATTTGAAAAGAGTGAAATCATGCAGAATTTGTTATGATGCTGTAATTCAGGACAAAGTATTTGGAAAGAGGACTGACCCATATTCTCCCCAAATATTATATCCTTATCAACAAAAGAGTAGTTTTCCCCTACATTTTAAAAAATATATTTCACATTTCTGCTCGAAATAACAGCAAAATATGTCAATTCTTTTGTCTTCTGAAAATACTTGTTTTATTTTTTTAAGATTTTATTTATTTATTTGAGAGAGAGAGAGAGAGAGCATGAGAGGAGAGAGGTCAGCAGGAGAAGCAGACTCCCTGCTGAGCAAGGAACCCAATGCGGGACTCGATTCCAGGACTCCAGGATCATGACCTGAGCCGAAAGCAGTCGCTTAACCAACTGAGCCACCCAGGTGCCCCTGAAAATACTTGTTTTAAAATTCTTATTGCCACTTCTCTCTCAAAAGTCCTATTTAAAAAAAAATAGAAAAGCATTCTCCAAATCAGTTGGTAACACCTGGAATTTCCGTGTTCTTTTATTTGCTGGGGCTTCTGGGCATGGCTTCAGCAGTACCACAGCACAAATCCAGCAATGTATGTTGGCACATTCTTCTCATGTACCGTGCTCTGCTGTGGGCTTAAGACAACAGACAGCTTCTGGCTTTTTTTTTAGCTTTCCAGGCAAGGGCCCAAAAACAACTCGTTAAAATAGGTGTTTTAAGAAAGATAGAAACGAAAGAACTATAGTCCTGATTGAGCGCTTTGAAATGTCCTCAATGCCTGTGGATCCCTCCTCTAGAATACTAGACTTGCTCTGAAAATGACAAGCTGGACCTTTATTGTCGAGTTTCCAAAGGGACACAAGAACACACATGTTCTAATGCTGAATTGTATTCTCTAACACAACATTAGATATGGAGATTAAAACTGTCCAGAGAACCAACCCTGATAAAAAATCCCTTTGACCTTATGCCCGGCTACTTCATTCTTTCTGTGTCTTTTCTTCAAGCACTTTGTTCACTTGGCTTTCCAAGATGGCTCCTAGCCTGGATTTCTCCCAGCTCTCTGACCACCTCTGCTTCATCTCTTTGGCTGGATCCTTCTCATTTCTCCAGATTCTGAACATGGAGTACATCTGGTTCCATCTCTAGCTTGGTTTTATCTCTTTTTTTCTTCACCTACACTCACTCCTCAGCTGATCTCATTTATTCTCACCACACTTAGTAAGCCATCCCCTTCTCATGCCTTTAAATTCAATCTATGTTAATGATTCCTAAGTATGGAACTCAAAACACCTCCCATGGTTTCCAGGCTCACAGATCTAGTCGCCAACCAAATGTCTAACAGGCATCTCAACCTTAATGTGTCTACAACTGAGTTCCTAATATTGTTCCCATCCTTCAGTCTGCTCCTTCCACTGTCTTCTCCATTCTCAGTTCATGGCAACCCCAACTTCCTGATTGCTCAGACCAGAAACCTTGAAGCCATCCTTCATATTTCTTCCTCTCATATGCTGTATCAGCAAATCTGGTTGCCTCTGCTTCAAAAATGTAGCAAGAATTTGACTGACCCAGACACTATACAATTGTAAGAGGCCCCCCTGACACTGAACATATTACGACTGGTGCCTCGGAAGCTCCGATTCGTAAGACCACTCCCAGTGTCACCATCCTGATCCAACCATCACCATCTCTGACCTCTTTCAAGGTTACAGCCTTGTAACTGGTATCTTTGCTTCCACCTTTCCCTTTTAGTCTATCCTCAATAGAATAAAACAGAGATTCTGGTAAACCCCAAGTCATACCATATTGTTTCTTACCTCAGAACTTTCCAGTGTTTTCTCTGTCCATTCAGAGTAAAGCAAACACTTTACATCAGCTTCTAAGACCCTACATTATATGGTCACCTATCACCACTCTGACATCATCCACCAACACCCTGTTTCTCTTTCTCCACTCTTGGTGCTCCAACCACTTCGTTATTCTTTGAGCATGCCAAGAACACTTCTATCACAGGCCTTGTCCTTTCTGTTCCCCAGATAAATACACTTATGTAACAAGTTTAAATAAACTTACCCTAGATTCCTCTCTTCCTTTAGATATTTACTCAAATGTCACTGCTAGGTGAGGCCTGCCTTGGCTCCCCTGTCTATAATTTTGACCATCCCATCCTATACTTCCTTTTGCTGCTCTGCTCTTTTTTTTTTTTTTTTTTTAACACATATCACTATCTAACGCTTGGGAGGATAGGACATTATCCTTCAGAATCCTGCAATAAACATTTTCAGATGACTTTTATATGGCGTTATGCCCCCAATATATAAAATACATGGGTCCAGGAATCAAGAGATGGAAGCAGAAATGGCCCATTTACTACAACTCCCACTAATCTACTTGGAGAATTTGTGCTTACTGTCCTGTCACCTCTGGGTTCTGTGGGTTTAGAGGCCATGGTTTACAAAAGGCAAACACTTTCCCCATGGGACACAGTGAGAGTATCATAAATTACAGCTGACACTTCAGGCCCCTCTTGACAAGAGACTAGCAAACAAATGCAGCACCAACCTGGCTGGGATATCCAGCCCTAACATCAAGAGGAGGTAACAGTCCCTGTTACACAATGGGCACAAGAAGGAATATGTTGACATTTGGTGATTCACCTGGGCACCTCTGTATATCGCCTTGCTCAATTTTGATAGTAAATGGACAAATACTCAAGCCACCACCAAGAAAGGCATGGTTACCAGAAGCAAAATCATGATGCTAGGTAGCAGAGACCAGCAGAGAAGCTGAGAACGAGAGTAACCTGGATTGGATCATACAGGAACAAGAGTGAATTTCATTTGCAGTTCCAAGACCAATGACAGCAACAGGGGCTGTCATTCACATCCCACCAGTCTTCTTCTTACAGGTTTTCCCCAGGAAAGATGCCCAGCAAAATTCTGGAAGATCTGCTCTCAGAACTTTCATAATGAGATTAATCTGAACAACATAAGGGGAGGACTTCAGTGGAGTCTGTGGTGTGAACCCAGATCCCCTTCGAGACAAAGGACTCATTCTCCCAGCATTTGGGAGTGCATTCAGCAGAGAGTCCTCAGCTGTCAGCCCTCTGTGGTAATTGCCTCAGCTAAAGAGTTGCTTCGGGGCACCTGCCTTCAGCTCAGGTCATGATCCCAGTGTCCTGGGATCGAGCCTAGCCTGTGTCAGGCTCCCTGCTCCGTGGGGAGCATGCTTCTCCCTTTCCTGCTCCCTATGCTTGTGTTCCCTCTCTGCTGTCTCTCTGTCAAAAAAAAAATAAATAAATAAATAAAATATTTTAAGAAAGAAAGAGAGAAAGAAAGGAAGAAAGAGTTGCCTTGCCCGAGGTCATGCACCCTTAGGAAGTCTACATCCAATGATTGGTTAATGTACAATATAACTACACCCTCCCACCCCCCCCATCCTGACTTGGAACAACTCTGAAGGACCAGCCCAGCTTTAGAACTCCCTGTGAGGCTGGGTGAGTCCTTTGTTCAGACTGCCATTATAGCCAAACTTTACTTTGCACCCTATCATGCTCCTTTCCCTTTCATTCCTTTCCTTTCCCCTCCATAGGTATTGACTCCAAGGGCTCTCTGTAGTAAACTTCTTATGCATTAATTTCCATCTCATATTCTTCTTCCCAAGAAACCCAACCTATAGCTCCTAAAACCCAGGATTCCTAAACCCAGGAATCCTGAGTGCTTCAGCATACCTCATAACTATACTGAGAAAACCAGTTGACTGGGAAATGTACTACATGTCTGTACACCAAGCCTAGATATGGGGCTTCTCTAAGAACTTTCAGTGGAAGAGGAAGAATATGGCAAAATTCAACTTAACATGTCCTTGTTTATTCCAAAGTAAAATTTAAGAAAGAATTTTGCTGAAAGTAATCAATGGCTATTGATCACAAGCTAAATTTGCTCTTGTGTTAACTAATATATAATACAGATACACTATATCTAGGGCCAACTACCATTGTTCATGGATAGGTAAAACTGCCTGATAAAGATTTTACTGGCTTATCATACAGCCATTGTTAGGTTACAACAAATTACCCTAGGATCTCAGTGGCTAACAAAAGAGATTTGTTTCTCCCACATAAGGATATGCTGTCTCTATTTTCACATGATTTTCTCATCCCAGGATCCAGATGGAAGGAGATGCCCCTAACTGGGGCACGTTGTTCTCATTGCAGAGGGAAAGAGCAGTGGGAAACGGTGGAATGACTCTTAAAGCATTGTCATGAATGCGGCACATGTCACATTGGCCAAAGTCAGTTATGAGGCCAAGGCTGACAGATTCAAGTCCTTCCCCAGGGAGGGATTCTGTAGGAATAAATCCACCTGAGGGGGAGGAACACAACGTTTTGAACAAATAATACAATCCACCAACTGGTAACACAAAGGTCACAGAATCTGCATCCTTAATAAACATTTAACCTCCCTAAGTTAATCCTATACTGAAATCACATGAAGAGAAGTTCCTGTGTCAATTATGTTGACAAAACATTCCACAGCACCCTTCTTGCAGGCATGTACTAATTCTGACCTCTCAAAGATGTAAGATAATAAGAATATATATGGGGGGGAGTAAAAGAGAATTTGAAATAAAATAGTAAAGTAGCAATGCCCTTCTAAATCCACCCAAATAGTTTCTAGTCATCAGAGACATTCCTACTTCGAGTTTGGCAAAAATTCAGGATGTCTGAAGATAAAGAATGGGCTTTTAAGCAAGATCCTATGGACTAACATTCTCCCTGGCTGCTTCTGTTTACCATCACCATCACCATCATTAATATTATTATAAATAGTAATAGTATAATTTTTATTAGTCGTGCTTTTCTCCTTCTCCCACTTGTGATGATCTTGTATAGGAACAATTTCTAATTTGTTCTAAAAGACATGGGACTGCTATATATACATTATTTAGTTATTTTTAAAACAAACAAAAAAATCTTACGAAGTGAACAGTATTGAAATGAGAAAGGGAAAGAAAGTTGAATCATCAGAAACGTTTAATTTAGGAAGGAGTCTGGGACTTACAAAAGAGTGAGTAATCCTGGGAATTGAAGAAAGGGCATTGCTGAAGGCCCAAAATTGAGCCCTGTTTTTGTAAGACCATATTTGTTGGAAAAACAGCCAAAATGTTAATAAAAACAAATATGCGGGGCACCTGGGTGGCTCCGTGGGTTAAGCCTCTGCCTTCAGCTCAGGTCATGGTCCCAGGGTCTTAGGATCGAGCCCCGCGTCGGGCTCTCTGCTCAGGGGGAGCCTGCTTCCCTCTCTCTCTCTCTGCCTGCCTCTCTGCCTACTTGTGATCTCTCACTCTCTGACAATTAAATAAATAAAATCTTTAAAAAAAAATATGCAAGGCGAAGATGCAGAATGGAAGAGACTCTCAGGAACAAAGAGAAGTGAAATACCAAAAAGATAACCACTGGAAAATCCCAAGGCAGACGAACACTGGAGTGTTCCCTACCGGCATGTCTACTCCTTTCCTGCCCTTCCAGAAACTGACTATGGGATAAGCGTACCGCATTTCCCAGCCATGGCCATGTTACTTAGTGTTGTTTTTGTAGCTAAAAACACTGATATGTGTTAAAATCTACACAACTTGTGAAGTGAAACCTCAGACTTCAAAGGCATTGTTTTTCCCACAGGCCCCTGTAGGTGAGTCCACAGTTCTTGGGAGAAGTGTTTACTTTTTCTCCTCTGCCACTGGGAGCAAATGTGAGAAGTATCAGGCTAGGAAATCCTAAACTGTGCACTTATGGAAACCATTAGAACTAAAAAAACAAACAAACAACAACAACAAAAAACCTGTGAATCTAAGAATGTTTGTGTTTAAGGGTGGGTGGGTATAGAACATGTAGAAAATCTTCAAAACTGCAATGCTCCTGATATAACTCAGCTTCTAGTATTTTGAAATACTTAAAATGTGCTTTTACAAAAGAAGTTTAGCTTTGATTTAGACAGGCATTTTATCTATTAAAATCACATGCAAAACTGTTCCAGGTGGATCTCCTTACAATTGCACTGAATCTGTTTTCTGGAGAGTTCTTTATAATCCCAATACTCCCACCTGGTGGCCATAAAAGCTCATGGGCGCTCATAAAGAGTTTAGATGAGGTAGGCAATGTGTTCCCCCAAATGGGGCTGCCAACTCCTCTGGTCACAGCAGAGGACCCCAGGACACAAAGCTAAGGGTTATTTAGGGGCACCATCTGCTGTGGGTGCAAAGTGTGAAGAAGAAAGGCGGTATGGGGAAAACAACACTGCATAATAATAATACCCTCCTCAGGGTTTTTTCAGGACTGAGGAACCACACCGTGAGCACAGTGCCCAGTCCGGGGTAAACACTTAACATTACAGACTCTCCTATTGTCATTCCCCCAAAATGAAGACACCAGTGGTGGGTACCAGTGGAAATAATCAAAAGACGACTGAAAGCCCCCTTTTGAAGGGAGCTGTGACTTTTGAGGGCAGCTCTGAGGGGTGAGATGAAATACTAAAGGCAGACTCCATAAAAAGTTTCCCAGATAAAAATAAAGAGGCTAGGAATTTAATGAATGTGGGGAGAAGCTCACATCTGAGGTCTGAGCTCACATCTTGTTATACATCATAAATTCCTTCAGGAGGAAGGACTCCATTAAGATTATACATATGGAAAAGGTGTCTATTATAATTCAGAGACTCTCTACATGAAATAAAATCTCTAGGTATAATGAATATGAAAAACACTGTAGTCCCCGCTGTCCTTGTTCTTCATCACAGAGCCTGTGCTGGGGAGGGCAGAGGTGTGGAGACCCTGGGAGTGTCTCCAGCTGTCTGGTGGGCAGAAACCTCACAAACATAATGAGTGTATAACCCTTCAGAGCCTCCTGATCATCAGAACGTTCACACCGGAAATGTTTAGAGCCTAACCTTGAATCTCTCTCCTCCCTGACTACTCAGATACTCATTTGCTATGTGCCCATATATTTTTGGCTCTTGATTATATCCAAGTTAGGTCAGAGTCTGCCGACATTGATCAAATTCTCTTAGTACTACTAACTTCTAATGGTTCATTAGAAGGCAGAAATCTCCAAAATGTCTCTCTGTGCATTTTGAAGTTCTGGGCTGAAAGCTGAAAAACCCCAGGGCACAGAGTGTGTTTTTATCTTTATTTCCAGGAAAAGATAAAGGTAAAGAAGGTAAAGAAGGATGTGAGAGGTGACCAACCAGCTTCCTCTATGGTAGGGATGAATTTAGATTTCTGGGCCAGTGAGCTCCCTCAGAGGCTGGAGTGTGTTTCCATGGGCTGGGAGGAGCACACTTGGCAGGAAGGTAACAATCTGACATATGCAGGGCAGGAGAAATGCCCAGATAAAACTGTACACCTCCAGAGAATACCAGGTATGACAAGAGAAGAACGATAGCGTGGGAGTGGACCAGTAAGTCTTGGCAAAAAAACAAAATATTGGAATAGGGATGGTACCACAAATTCACATGTCTATCTATAAATTAACAAAGCATAGATTATCAGTCAAGTTAATCTGAAATTTTAGCAAAGGAAAATGAATGCTGTATCAGACAAAAGAAGCTATTGCGAGATGGGACAATTATTTTAAAAAAAGTGATGGAAGAAGTACACGTTGTTGAATAGAAAGACTAACATTTACTGACCGTTTAATATATGTCACATATGGTCATATTTGCTCAAGCAATTTTGCAATTATTATTGTCTCTATTCTCAGGACGGTAAACTGAAGCACAGAGAAGTGATGGACCTCGGATGTAAATGCAAAAGTCTGGCTCCGTTGTCTAAGTTTTTAAGCAATGCCTCTTTAACTGATCAGAGCTGGCCAATAGAGGCTGAGAGGAATTCCTAACTGATCCTTGTGAGACCATCTTAGTTGAAAATAAAATGAGAAAGGAAAATGAATTTCTTACAAGATAGGCAAGCCGGCCCAATATCAGATATAATAATGCAGTTCAAGTCTGAGGAAAAACTGGCACAGAGACAAAGAGAGTAGCAATTGGTGACTTCAGCTCTCAGGAAAGCTGTCATCCAAATGCCCTCCCTTCCCGTGCTTGGTTCTGAGAAGCCAAGTCTGGCAGAGGCGGTTTCACACCAGGGCTGCAAGGCCTGCAGAGGCATCACAGGCACCAGAGTGGGAACACTGACTCTGGAGGCAGGGAAAGGGTTCTGTTTTCAAAAAGCAGGTAGAGTGGGTAAGGAGAGAATTCTGGAAATTATGCAGGGAGGCTTCATGTCAATCCACATCAAAATTCTATATTTAAAAATATAGTTTGTAAGGGCGCCTGGGTAGCTCAATGGGTTGAGCATCTGACTCTTGATTTCATCTCAGAGCATGATCTCAAGGTCTTGGGATCGAGTCCCCTGTCAGGCTCTGGGCTCAGTCGTGGAGTCTGCTTTAGATTCTCTCCCTTTCCCTCTGTCCCCCACTCTCTCTTTAAAAAAAAAAAAAAGGTGGGGGGGAGAGAGAGAGAGGAAAAAGTAGTTTGTAAAATGTTTAGAAATTAAGCCATCTGAAAACCACTGAATCATGTTTCATATTTTGCATGTGTGCAGATAATATTCTGGATGAAGATCAATGGTTTCCAGTTCCTTCAACTCCAGCCTCTCCTGGCAAGAATCTACTGTGCTGGCTGGGTTAGAAAGTGTACCAGCCATCTCAGCATGCCGACTCGTGTTGGCAGCGGGGAATCTGGAATCAGCTCTTCTGTCACCAACCAGACATCCAGTGAGCCTGAGGTAAAACTCGGGTTCACAACCTATTTCTACTCCTCACTGTGTTAGCCTAGACCATATGATGAGGTTTCTGATTCAGTTTCTTTGCATTGCTGTCTAATTCTGGTGAGTCCTAGGGGCTTTCCCTTTGCTCTAATCCATGGGGCCCAGTTTCCTTTAGTTCCAGCTGCTGACCTGTTGTAAATTGACTGACTGCCAGATGCAAACATTACCTATTGCATATCTGTGTTTCTCTATAAGAGATAGGAAAAGGTGAATTCCTACTCATGTGCAGTTTAAATGTTAATGAATATGCCAAATTGCCCTCCGATGTATCTCTTCAGATTCCAGCTTCCACCAGGATATATGAGAGGACTAGTTTTACCCACACCCAAGAAAAATAGCACTACCTTTTAAGTGGAATATTATCAAATTGGACGGCTTCTAGAAGAGAGCAAACAAAATGGCAGAGCTTTATTCATAATTACCAAAACTCTGAAGCAACCTTTAATAAGTGAATGGACAAACAAATAAAATATAGTATATCCATATGTGGAAAACTATTCAGAACAAATAAAAATAAATAAGACTGTGTAATGATCAAAGAAAATACATTTGAAGCAATATTCCCTCTACTTTTATATATGTTTCAAATTTCAAATAACCAGAAATTCTACATCCAGGATTTTATCCTCTAGATACATGGACATATTGATTAAAGATTTATATCCAAAAATTATGTAGTGTAGTTAGTAGTAGCAAATAGATAGAAACAACTAAATATGTATTAAGGAAGAGTTAGATAAGTAAATTATGTTTCCTTTATCCATGGAATACTATACAGCAGTTAAAAATAGGCAGTCCTATATACACAATGTAAGTAAACTCTATGAGAGAGGGAATTATCTTTTTTGTTTACTAATATACTCCAAATAAGTGTGATTGTACCTGGTACATAGTGGGTGCTTGGTAAGTATTTACTGAATAAATGAATAGGGAGTATTTGTTATATTTTTTAATGTTTTAAATTTTTTTTAAGGTTTTATTTATTTATTTGACAGAGAGAGATCACAATTAGGCAGAGAGAGAGAGAGGAGGAAGCAGGCTCCCTGCCAAGCAGAGAGCCCAATGCGGGACTCGATCCCAGGACCCTGGGATCATGACCTGAGCTGAAGGCAGAGGCTTAACCCACTGAGCCACCCAGGCACCCTGTTACATTTTTTTAATGCCAGGTATGAAACAATGCAAATGCTATGGCTTTATTTGTGTGAATAAAAAGAGATATATGCATGAATAGAATAGAAATGAATAGAAATTTCATAAGTCTAGAAGTATACATAAGAATCTAGTAACCATAAAGAAAAAATGAAGACTGATGGTTAGGGAGGGAAGTGTGATTTAACTTCATTGTCTTCCTATTTATAAATAAAATAACATTCTCTGAAGGAATAAAGTAAATATCAATGAAACATCTATAAGGAACTAAAGAATTCCTTAATCAGAAGAAAAGCAAGATATGGATAGACAACTCACAAAAGTAGAAAGAAAAGTTAACAATGTTCAACTAATAACAAAATGAATGCTAACAAAAGCAAAAATCATCACTTTTTAACCTAACAAATTTGTAGATTAAAAAGATCCTCAAAATGCAGAGTTGGCAAGGTAGAGGGAAATGGGCACACTCATTCACTGTTGATGACAGCATAAATGGGTATATCCTTTCTGGAGGGCAATTCAGCCCTAAACAATTTGTAATAATGCACAATAAAGTTAGTTAGATATGTTCCTTACATTTTTTTTTTAAAGAGAGAGAGAAAAAGTGAAAGAGAGAGAGCACAGAAGGAGAGGAAGAAGAAGACTCCCCACTGAGACGGGAGCTTGATGTGGGGCTCTATCCCAGGACCCTGAGATTATAATTTGAGCTGAAAGCAGATGCTTAACCGACTGAGCCACACAGAGCCCCCCACCTAACATTTAACACAAGCTATCCAACTGTCAAGAATCAAACAGATGTGAAGATTGTACAAAGAAATTCAAAGCAGTGTAGCTTATATATATATTAACCTGTTAAATATATATACTTGTTTACCAATAGAAGACTAGGTAGGTAAATTTTAGTATGTATATTCAATGAAATATTATACGGACATTTAAAATTATTTATCTGTATATTTCTGGATTTGGAAAGCTACTCAAAACATTCTTGAGAAAAAGAAAACAGGTCAGAAAACAACAAACATTCCCATGAAAAAATGAAGAGGAACAGAAAAGAAAAGAAAAGAAAAACATATCAAAAATCATAGCAAATATAATAAAGGTTAAACATTAGAAATATAATCATTTAAATTAGGAATAAGATAAAAGGTAAGAATTCCCATTATCACCAGTAGAACTTAATATCGTACTAGCTGTTCTGGTCATTGTTCTAGAAAAGAAATGAAATAAACTGCATAAATGCAGGTTGCAAAGAAACAAAACTCATTATTTGTAAAATATGATTGACCAACTAGGAAATCCAAGAAAA
>PISX010036510.1:0-12000 GCA_004024625.1 Mellivora capensis | reverse complement strand
AATCTGGAGGTGTCTTCAGGTCTAAAATGAGTTTCTTGTCGACAGCATATTGATGGGTTTTGTTTTTTTATCCATTCTGATACCCTGTGTGTTTTGATTGGGGCATTTAGCCCTTTTACATTCAGGGTAACCATTGAGAGATATGAATTTAGTGCCATTGTATTGCCTGTAAGGTGACTGTTACTGTATATTGTCTCTTTCTTTCTGATCTACTACTTTTAGGGTCTCTCTTTGCTTAGAGGACCCCTTTCAACATTTCCTGTAGAACTGGTTTGGTGTTTGCAAATTCTCTCACCTTTTGTTTGTCCTGGAAGCTTTTTATCTCTCCTTCTATTTTCAATGATAGCCTAGCTGAATATAGTATTCTTGGCTGCATGTTTTTCTCATTTAGTGCTCTGAATATATCATACTAGTTCTTTCTGGCCTGTCAGGTCTCTGTGGATAAGTCCGCTGCCAATCTAATATTTTTACCATTGTATGCTATAGACTTCTTTTCCCGGGCTGCTTTCAGGATTTTCTCTTTGTCGCTAAGGCTTGTAAATTTTACTATCAGGGGACGGGGTGTGGATCTATTTTTATTGATTTTGAGGGGCATTCTTTGCATCTCCTGGATTTTGATGCTTGTTCCCTTTGCCATATTAGGGAAATTCTCTACAGTAATTCCCTCCAATATACCTTCTGCTTCCCTCTCTTTCTTCTTCTTCTGGAATCCCAATTATTCTAATGTTGTGTCTTCTTATGGTGTCAGTTATCTTTTGAATTCTCTCCTCGTGGTCCAGTATTTGTTTCTCTTTTGCTCAGCTTCTTTATTCTCTGTCATTTGGTCTTCTATGTCACTAATTCTTTCTTCTGCCTCATTTATCCGAGCAGTAAGACCTTCCATTTTTGGTTGCACCTCATTAATAGCTTTTTTGATTTCAACTTGGTTAGATTTTAGTTCTTTTATTTCTCCAGAAAGGGCTTTTATCTCTCCAGAGAGGGTTTCTCTAATATCTTCCATGCCTTTTTCGAGCCTGGCTAGAACCCTGAGAATAGTCATTCTGAACTCTAGATCTGACATATTACCAATGTCTGTATTGATTAGGTCCATAGCCTTTGGTACTGCCTCTTGTTCTTTTTTTTGTGGTGAGTTTTTCTGCCTTGTCATTTTGTCCAGATAAGAATATATGAAGGAGGGGTTCCTGGGTGGCTCCGTTGGTTAAGCGACTACCTTCAGCTCAGGTCACGATCCTGGAGTCCTGGGATTGAGTCCCACATTGGGCTCCCTGCTCAGCAGGGAGTCTGCTTCTCCCTCTGACCCTCTCCCCTCTCATGTTCTCTCTCTCTCAAGTAAATAAATAAAAATAATAAAAAAATAATATATGAAGGAGCAAATAAAATACTAAATGGGTGGCAAAGACCCCAGGAAAATGTGCTTTAACCAAATCAGAAGAGACCCCAAATCGTGGGAGGGAGAAAGGGGATAAAAAGAATTTCAGAAGAAAAAAAATTATAAAAGGAAAACAAATAAAAAATATAAAAAAGAAAAAAATATATACAGTAGACTGGTGACTAGAACAGGGTCACCCACTTAATTTTGGGAGTATTTTGGTCTCTTAGAAGAAACTACCTCCCCAAATTTTAAAGAATGAAAAACATATATAAAGGTAAACACAATGAAGGGATGGAATATGCCTATAAAGATGAAAAAAAATTTCTTTTTAATTTCTAAAAAAAGGAGTTGATTAAGTTAGTTGGGAGAATAAAGAAAAAGAAAGTGGAGAGAATTTGCTTGGGCTGTAGACTAGAACAAGCCTGGAGCTAGTTTCGGGGTACATTTTGATCTATTAGAATTTGTACCCCAAATTTTTTAGAAAAAACAACACTATGTGTATACAAAAAATATAGTTAGATACAATGAAAGATAAAATACGACTATAATAAGGTTCACAAAAATTATTTTTTTAATAAAAGTTATTGTTAAGATAAACTAGTTAAAAAATGTTAAAAGAGAAAAAGGTAAAAGTTAAAAAAAATTTAGCAGAAAAAAAATAAAATTAAAAATAATTAATTAACTGCAAGACTAAAGAATCATGGGGAGAAAGCCATGAATTCCATGCTTTGCTTTCTCCTCCTCTGGAATTCCGCTGTTCTCCTTGGTAAGTGAACTTGGTCTTGGCTGGATTTCTTGTTGATCTTCTGGGGGAGGGGCCTGTTGTAGTGATT
This sequence comes from Mellivora capensis, assembly GCA_004024625.1. Lineage (NCBI taxonomy): Eukaryota > Metazoa > Chordata > Mammalia > Carnivora > Mustelidae > Mellivora > Mellivora capensis. Next base: position 9,795 of record PISX010036510.1, on the reverse strand, counting down.
CTCAAGTGTCTTTGCCTGAGGCGGAATTGCCCTGCCCTTATCAGGAGCCAGGCTACGTAATCCGCTTGGTTTCGCTTTCGGGAGCTTTTGTTCCCTGAACGCTTTCCGTAGAGTTCTGGAGGAAGGGAATGAAGATGGCGGCCTCCTGATCTCCGGCCCGGAGGAGCTGAGAGTTCGGGGCCCAAATCCTCGGTGCGCCCTCAGAGAAAAGCCCCAATCACTCCAGTCTCCCTCGCCTCTGGCTGCGCTCCGAGCTCACCCAGCCTGCGTCCGGTTCAAGGTAACCCCAAGCTGAGAGCTCACTCTTCGGCTCTGTCTCTGTAGCCGGCTTCCCTGCTCCAATACCTGCGAGCTCTGCGACACTCAGACACCCCCGCTCCTTCTGGGGCCACGCTGACCCCACGTGGGCTTCACCCCGGTTTAGCCTCTGGAGCGATGTCCCTCCGTGGAGCAGACATTTAAAAGTCCCGATTTAGTGCTCCGTGGCTCCGCCGCTTGCCGGGAGCTGGCCCCTCCCCCCGCGGTCTATTTTCCTGTCGCTTTGGATTCACTTCTCTGCCGGTCCTACCTTCCAGAAAGTGGTTGATTTTCTGTTTCTAGAATTGTTGCTCTTCTTCTCTTCGATCTCCCGTTGGATTTGTAGGTGTTCGCAATGGTTTGATAAGCTATCTAGCTGATCTCCTGCTACCTGATGTCGTCTCAGCCGCTACTTCTCCGCCATCTTGACTCCTCCCCCTATTTTAAAAAAATTTTTAAAAATTAATTACATTTTAATTTAATTACATTTTAATTTAATTACATTTTAATGTACATGCCCTCCACAACTTATGATGCTGAGAATCTTTTCATTGGGGCTCATTTGCTGATGAGGTGTCTGTTCAGTTCTTGTCCCTTGTTAAAAATTGGGTTGTCTTCTTATTGCTGAATTTTTAGAGTCCCTTGTATATTTTAAATTCTAGTCCTTTATCAGATATGTGTGCTACAAAGATTTTCTCCCAGTCTGTGGCTTGTCTTTTCATTCTTTTAACAGTCTTTTGCAGAAAGAAGTTTTTTACTTTTAATAACATCCAATTTACCAATTTTCTGTTTTCTGGACTGTGCTTTTGGTGTTGTATCTAAAACCTCATCACCCAAGGTCATGTAGATGTTTTATATTTTCTTCTTGCAGTTTTATAATTTTGTGCTCAGGTGTCTGACCTACTTTGAGTTAATTTTTTTTGAAAGATAGAAGGTCTATGTCTCAGTTTATTTTTTTCACACAAATGTCCAATTGTTCTAGCACCATTTGTTGAAAAGATTTCTTTCTCCAGCGAATTGCCTTTGTGTCTTTTTCAGAAATCAGTTGGCTATATTTGTATGGATCTATTTCTGGATTCTCCATTCTATTTCATTGATCTCTGGGTCTCTTCTGTTGCCAATGCCATGTGCCTCGATGAGTGTAACTTTGTTGAAATCAAGTAATGTGTTTTCCAACTTTGTCTTCAGCAGGACTGTGTAGTCTTATTATTGTGATCACAGCCTTGTGATGAAACTGCTGCTATACTAAAGATGTTTTTCTTTCTATATAAGGCAAAGATTTGTTGATATGTATAAAATAACTTGGAGAATGAATTTTTATAAACTAATACGAGGGAAGATATTATAAAGGATATAGAGAAAAACTGGAGAATTCTGAGAATCATGTATATTAATAGAAAGTAAACATTTTAAAAAATCCTCAAGCCTCTAATTTCCTTGATTATAGATGATTGGAGCACAGTAGTTGTCCTTCACAATTAGGGCAAAGGGTTCAATTTAAGTTTCTACATAGTTTCTTCTCCTCCCACCCCTCATGGTAATTACATTTAATAGGAGATCTACGCTCTCAAATAATTTTTAAGCCCATAATACTGTATTCTTAACTATAGATACAACGTTGTATAGCAGGCCTCTGGAATTTACTCATTGTTTATAAAAGAAAACAACAGATACAGAGAGTAAAAGGGAAGCTCAACCACTACAACATTACTATGCAGAAGGAAAAGAGATTTTGTGTGACTGGGAGCACAATACTAGCCATATACCTGGGCATGTTTGAGGGGTGCCAGAAATGTCCTGTCTCCTAAAATGTCCTTCTCAAAGCCATTGCCCCTGGCTCCTTCTCTGTTGGGACAAGTTTGGGTGGCATGACTGCACAACCAGAGGTCACCATGAGGATGTCGGTACCTGTGGGAAGAAGTAAGCAGGAAGAGGACACTGAAAAGTGCATTTGAAAAGGAGACCAAAGCTAATAGCAATTTGTCTTAGGCTAGTTTTGTAGGAGTGAAAGCTCAAGCAGTCATTTACAGTATTATATGTCTTAAACAATTGAAAGTTTCAAATAATAGTTTTAGGTAGCCAAAAAAATGAGGATTCTGACCTTTTTGTTAGTATTACATTACATGTTGTTGCAGGAAAGCATGTAGATAAAAGGCAGCGGCAAATACAGCTTCCACGGGCTGCAGCCCTCTTGTCACCTAGTCCCTCCCGCCCTGTACCATGATCTGACCCAGAGGTGACCTGTGCTTGGCCCCATGCTGCACAGTGGTCATATCTGGAGAGCCAAGTACCTCTCTAGGCCTGCCTTTTGTGTGCTTCTAACCTTATAAGTAGAAGAATAAATAAAGTAAAACTCTGACCTTCAGACTACTAAAAATAAATAAATAAATAAATAAAACCCCAAACAAAGTAAAACAAAACCTACTTAGATTGGTTATTTTGCATATGAGAACTTAGTCAATAAAAAGCTGAGCAGCGTGGCCAACTTGCTTTGAATCCATCAGCCATGTTCTCAACCGCTTGGGCCATGGTGTCTGCTTCTGCTGACTTTGGAAGGATCTGTAGTCAGTCTGCTAAATTTTAATTTTATTTTATGAATGAAGAGTCAAGTTTGAGAAGATGCTGAACAGAATTATTTCACATAATGTTTGGTACTATGAGCTGCAAATATGTAGAGATTGAATTGATAACGGGAGTTTCACTTGCCAAAAATCAGGAGGGTGAACGTGAAATGAAGCCCGTGTAAGTGCTCACCTCATGATCAGGAAGGCTTGCATTGTTCATCCTATATCTGCCTCCTCTCCATCCGGGTGACTCCCATCCCCCACTCTCTTGCAGTGGGGAAGAATGGGTAGCACAACAAATAATGTATATCACTTATACCTCGGAGCATTTACTTGTAGGTATAAAACTCTGTAGCATTTTCATCTCTTGTTGTGGAATTGTGTAAGCTTGAACTGGTATGGAGGAATCACTGGATGTTACATGGGAGCCAGTGGGCTGGAGTGTTGCCCAGACTCCCAGGGGATTTTGCAGGAATGAGAAACCAACTCTTGTTTTAAGCCATGTTGATTTAGGGGTTTCTCGTTAATGTGGCATAACCTAGCCTGCGTAATGGACTCTCCACTTGCTTATCCTCTTGTTTCAGTGACAAGTCACACTACTATTATGTGTTCTCCCTTCAAACCCATATGGACAGTTAATTCTAGATAATTGTTTTAAATGATTCAGATTTCATTGGAAGGCTGGTACTCTTTTTTTATTTTTTCAGTCTAGAAGTTGAAAATTCTCAGTAGAAGAAAGCACCAGCCATAATTTTTCAAGGTGTTCTTATTTCTTACTTCATTTATGTGAAAGAGTTAGGTTTTCACGCTATGCCTACTGCAGTGAAGAATTTAGAAGTGGATTCTGTCACTTCTGGTTATTGAGTACTTGGACTGAAGTTCAAGTATTTCCAGGCACTTCAGAAGTAATTCTTGCTTACTTTACCTTCAGTACCAAAAGTGAGAAAGATGAAAATGTTACTTGAGCTTATCTAGTGTAACAAAATTAGTAATACTTAGCTTTCCTTTTTACCTCATTTTGAGGTGATGGGGATTCAAGCTGTAATACCAGTGATACCTTATTATGGGGTTTATTGGTAAAGATAGAAGCTTAATGCTATACATTGAATTATTGTGCTGAATTTGGGTGGGAGTACCCTCAACAACTACTGTAATAGTGATAAAGGTCAAATTTCAGTAAGTCATAAATATTCTAGTAAAATAGATATCTATATGCATATATATCTCAGAGCCATTTAAATTTTTTTTTTGAGATTTTATTTTTGAGCAATCTTTGCACCCACTCTGGGGCTCAAATTGACAACTCTGAGATCGAGTTGCATGTTCTATTTCCTGAGCCAGCTAGGCACCTCACACAGCCATTTTAATGAAAATGAAACTATAGATTTGACTTTGAATGAAAGCAACATGATTGAGAATAAAATTGGTTTGATGAATTTTCTAAAATACCTCAATTTTTACATTTACTGCCTTTTTAACAATTATGTATATGTTAAAAATCCTTATTTTTATGCAAATAATTTATAAATTATGTTTGATCAAAAAGGGGACTATTGGGGGCACCTGGGTGGCTCAGTGGGTTAAAGCCTCTGCTTTTGGCCCAGGTCATGATCTCAGGGTCTTGGGATCGAGCCCCGCATCGGGCTCTCTGCACCTCGGAGAGCCTGCTTCCTCCTCTCTCTCTGCCTGTCTCTCTGCCTACTTGTGATCTCTGTCTGTCAAATAAATAAATAAAAAATCTTAAAAAAAAAGGGGGACTATTGGAAAACATTTTTTCATGAGGTTAAAGAAGAGAATCTCAATAAAGGCAATAATGGAAAAATTAAAAAGGATAGTTACTTTTCTGGAGAAAGGACAAGCCACAGGTTCATGTTTGAAAGAGTAGCCATTGCATGAATACATTATATTTTCTTTCTCCCTTTCTGAACTGAAGGGAGGAAAAACTAGCTAGAGAGACACCAAAGAAAATTTGTATGTATCAGTTTCTCAGAGGTATGATCTTTGGTAGATAAAGTGAATACGGTCTGAGCAATTGGAAACTTTAGAGCAGACTCCCAGGGAAGAGTGGATGCCATACAATCTGGGATTAAATTGAAATTATAGGTATTGATATAGATGGAATTAGATGATTTATATATATAGTAATACATATAATATATAATTACATATTAAACTTGCTTGTTACTATATGTATTAGGTTAAAATTATATTACATATATATATTTAACATATAAATACACATATGTGAAGCAATGAAAATTTTAAATATATAGGTGGGAGGACAGGAAAAATGAATCAGGGAGGGAAGGAGGAAAGAGAAAGGAGAAAACTAGGTATATACAGAAACAAAATGCAACAAAATGCATATTTTTGACAAATGGTGAAATTATAAACATGATTTCTTTTAAAAATACTTTAAAGAAAATGTTAACTCCATATTGCTTCATTAATTTAAAAAAATGGCAATGAAAGCAAATGAAGAGAGAGAATGTGGAAGGTGTTAAGTTTACCTAAGCATACTTTAAAGAAACATCTATTTTATTTAAAAATAGGCCTATTTCATTGAGAAACTGCTTGTATTTTAAAAACTCTACACTGGACTTCTGGTTTCCAGTCCAGCATGTAAGAAGCTTGACGTGTTGGGGAAACTGGATATTCATGAGCAAAAGAGTGAACTTGGATCCCTGTCTTATACCACATGCAAAAATTAACTTGAAATGGACTAAAGACTTAAATGTAAGACTTTTGCAACCCTAAAACTCATAGAGGAACACATAGGAAAAAAGGCCTCTTTACACTGGTTGTGGCAACAATTTTTTGGATAGTACAGGAAACAAAAGCAAAAGTAAGCAAATGGGACTGTCTAATTGAAAAGCTTATGCACAGCAAAAGAAACAATTAACAAAATAAAAAGGCATTTTATGGATTAGAGAATCTTTTCAAAGCATATATATCTGATAAGGGGGTTAATGTTGAAAATAAACAAGCCACACAGTTCACTAACAAATACCCATAAAATCCTGGTTAACCATAGGCAACGGACCTAAACAGATACTTTTATCCAAAGATACTTGGGCGCCTGGGTGGCTCAGTGGTTGAGCGACTGCCTTCGGCTCAGGTCATGATCCTGGACTTCCAGGATCAAGTCCTGCATCAGGCTCCCAGCTTCTTGGGGAGTCTGCTTCTCCCTCTGACCTTCTCCTCGCTCATGCTCTCTCTCACTCATTCTCTCTCAAATAAGTAAATAAAATCTTAAAAAAAAAAGAAAAATTAAAAAACCCACAAAGATACACAAATGGCAACAAATACATGAAAGGGTGTTCAGCATCACTTAACAGGGGAAGGCAAATGAAACCACAGTAAGATATCCCTCACACCTGTCAGAATGGCTGTTATAAAGACCAGAAATAACATGTGTGGGTGAGGATGTGAAGAAAAGGGAACCCTTATGCACTGTTGGGGAAAACGCAAATTGGTGTGGCCACTGTGGAAAACCGTATGGAGTTCCTCAAAAAGTAAAAAACAAAATTGCTATATGACCCAGCAATCTCACTTCTGGCTATATATCTGAAGGAAATAAAATCACTTTCTTGAAGAGCTCTCTGTACCATGTTTATTGCACCATTATTCATAATAGCCAGGATGTGAAACACCCCAAGTGTCCATGGACAGATGAATAGCTAAGGACAAAAACATGGCTAAATAATATTCTATAGTGTATATATAAAAGAGAAGAAACAATCTATCATTTACAGCAACGTGGATGAATCTTGAAGGTGTTATGCTAAGTGAAATAAGAGAAAGGCAGTTGCTGAATAATCTCACTTATATGTGGAATCTAAAAGGGCCAAACCGATAGAAACAGCATAGAATGGTACTTGCTGAGGGGAGGGTGAAATGAGATGTTGATCAAAGGGTACAAACTTCCAGTTATAAGACAAGTAAGTTCTGGGGACCCAATGGATAGCATGGTGACTGTAGTTAACAGTGCTGGATAGTATAATTGAAAGTTGCTGGTGGTAGATCTTAAATTTGTTTATCACAGTGACACACAAAGGGTAACTATATGAGGTAATGGTTGTGATAACTACTCTTACTGTGGTAATCATTTTGCAATGTGAATGTATAAAATCACCACGTTGTACACCTTGAACTTACACAATGTTATATGTCAAGTATATTTCCATAAAGCTGGAAAAAAATCTAAAAATACCCTTTTGCTTACACCAAAACCTCTGTGTGCACGTTTATGACAGCTTTATTCATAATTGCCAAAATTTGGAAACAATTGAATTATCTTTGAATATATTGATATATCTTTGAATAGGTGAATATATTAAAAAAAAAAACTTTGGGGGTGCCTGGGTGACTTAGTTGGTTAAGCGACTGCCTACGGCTCAGGTCATGATCCTAGAGTCCCGGGATCGAGTCCCACATGGGGCTCCCAGCTCTGCGGGGAGTCTGCTTCTCCCTCTGACCTTCTCCCCTCTCATACTCTCTCTCTCTCAAATAAATAAATAAATAAATAAAATCTAAAAAAAACCTGTGGTACATCCATACAGTGGAATATTATTTATTAATAAAAGCAAACAAGCGGTGAAACTATGAAAAGACATGAAGGGAACTTAAATAATTAAGTGAAAGAAGGCATTATGAAAAGGCTACCATATGTTTCTAACTATACAACATTCTGGAAAAGGCAGAACTATGGAGATAGTAAAATGATCAGGGATTGCCAAGGGTTCAGGAGCACAGGAGATCTATAAGGCAATGGCGCTGTTCTCCACAGGGCTGCAATGGGGAACACACATCGTAGTATCTTTGTCAAAACCCATCGAATGTACAACACCAAGAATGAGCCCTAATGTAAATTATAAACTTTAATAATGTATTGATATGGTTCCTCAATTATAACAAATGTTCTACACTAATGCAAGATGTTAATAGTAGGGGAAACTGTGGAGAGGACAGAGGGCGAAGGGATCTCTCATGTACTTTCTGCTCAGTTTTTCCATAATTTAAAATCTGGTCTACAAAAGAAAGTTTTATTAATTTTTAAAAAGTGTACACTGATTTGAAAATAAGTTATACTAGATAGAACACAATGGTCCTGAGCCTGACCACAGAATCCAGACTGCCAGTGGGAGCTTGAAGAAGTATAGCATGTAAAATGGCAGTAATGATGCCTCGGTCATAGGGCTGATTTGAGGATCACATGAGATAATCTACAGGGAACATTTGCCTGAGTGCCTCTGGATAGTTGTTAATATCATTATTAGATAGAATTCTTGTGAGGAAATTTCTACTAATCATAAGTTCTCAAAATAAGACTGGGCTTTTTTGTGGACTAATTTCATGTCACTGGAATTCAAGTACAGATTGATGGTACATTTAGTATTGATTTTGAAGAGAAACACATCAGCAAAAGGATAATCAGCATACCATTTAGCATCCCTTTCAATATTGACATTTCAAGGACTTATGAAGGGAGGTGATGCATGTAAAGCCACTTAGGAAATTGTAAAAGCCAAACATTCAAGATAATGTTTGTAACATCTCCTGTTTTTACTGATACTTCAGCTCATTGTCAAAGAAGTTTCTCCATAACCTCGCAATGAAACAGAGTTGGAGAAAAACATCAGTGTTCTAAATTCAGCTACATTTTACAGATGGAGAATATGAGACTCAAGAGATTAAGTGACTTCTTCATGATCACAAAGCTGATTAGTGAGAAAGCGGAGTTTAAACTATGAGTCTAACCCTTGATTCCGAGCTCATTTTTCAACACATGCTGCCATTCTTCTTTCCAGTTATAGTAACATTTTCAAAATTTTAAACATTCCACACTTAAATTAGAACAAAGAAAACTTTGTCCTTTCTTTTTGCAGTGTTTCTTCAAAGCCCACAGTCATCACTTTTTAATGAGAGTGCATTTCCAGCTGCTGCTCTGTGGAGAAGTTCCTCGCATTTGCTGTTCCTTCTCTTTCCACAGTACCGCAGATCAAAATGTTGCCCCAATATGTGGGCGATGACCTTTACTTACTAACATCACAATAGCACCTTCACATGAAACAATCTTCGAATCACTATTATACTACCTATTTTAATAGGCTTGTGAATTGGCAGGATAGGATTTTATTTTAATCTTCATTTTCTTAGATAGGAAACAGGGACTCAGAATTTTCTCACCCAAATTCACAGAGCTAGTTCATTGATGAAGTGTATTTGGACACATGTCTCCTGACTCTCAGTATGGCATTTTACTACCTCCTGCTTGGAAACAAAGTGTTATAGTACAGCACATCTCAGTGATACTGTGGCTTTGGTTTCATACCACCACAATAAACCAAATACTGCAATAACGTGAGTCAAATAAAACTTTATTTTCCCAGTGTATATAAAAGTCATGTTTATACTGTACCATGGTCTATTAAGTATGCAATAACATTATGTCTAAAAGCCAATTGGCAGGATAGGAGCACAGGAGATCTATAAGGCAATGGAGCTATTCTCCACAGGGCTGTGTGGAAATACCTTAATTTAAAAATACTTTATTGCTAATGTTCCCTCTATCCCTATACTTTGAAGTGTTTTAATCAGGAACAGATGCTGGATTTTGTCAAATGCTTTTTCTGCATCCATTGAGAGGACCATGTGGTTCTTCTCTCTTCTCTTATTGATTTGTTCTATCACATTGATTGAGTTGCGAATGTTGAACCACCCTTGTAAGCCAGTGATGAATCCCGCCTGGTCATGGTGGATGATCTTTTTAATGTGCTGTTGGATCCTGTTTGCTAGGATCTTGTTGAGAATCTTAGCATCCATATTCATCAGTGATATTGGTCTGAAATTCTCCTTTTTGGTGTGGTCTTTGCCTGGTTTGGGGATCAGGAATTACCCTGATCTCATAAAAAGAGTCTGGAAGTTTTCCTTC
>PISX010036509.1:0-11885 GCA_004024625.1 Mellivora capensis | reverse complement strand
GGAGTATTATGCCTCCATCAGAAAGGATGAATACCCAACTTTTGTAGCAACATGGACGGGACTGGAAGAGATTATGCTGAGTGAAATAAGTCAAGCAGAGAGAGTCAATTATCATATGGTTTCACTTATTTGCGGAGCGTAACAAATAACACGGAGGACATGGGGAGATGGAGAGGAGAAGGGAGTGGAGGGAAATTGGAGGGGGAGATGAACCATGAGAGACTATGGACTCTGAAAAACAACCTGAGGGTTTTGAAGGGGTGGGGGGTGGGAGGTTGGGGGAGCCAGGTGGTGGGTATTATGGAGGGCATGCATTGCATGGAGCACTGGGTGTGGTGCATAAACAATGAATTCTGTTACAATGAAAAGAAATTTTTAAAAAAACAATGAATTCTGTTATGCTGAAAAGAAAAAAAATAAAAATAAAAAAAATAAAAAGCAACCTCGTACTTGGGACATGAACTGCTCCAAAGCACAGTCCCCAAAATTACTCATCCAGACTTGAGTTAAATATTTCTGGGTAGTTTCTCAGAAATCACATTTGAGATCCTCAATCTGTAAAAAGGTGTTTTGTTTTTTTTCCCCTTGTGTTGATTCAAAGTTTGCTAACTGTTATCCACTGGTCCTAATCTTATTTTTCAGAATTAACAAAATAAATCTTACTCAGAAAAAAAAATGGTGATTTGAAAAGATACATGCACCTTTATGTTTGTTGCAGGATTATTTGCAGTAGCCAAGATATGTAAGTGTCCCTCAAAAAATGAAGGGATAAGGAAGATATAGTATAGATATACCATAAAATATTACACAGCCATTAAAAAAGATGAGATGACAACACAGATGGACAGAAAACATATTATGTTAAATGAAGTATGTCAGATGAGAAAGATGAATGCCATATGATTTCAGTCATATGTGGAATAAAATATGAATAAACAAACAAAAAGCAGAGTCACACTTGTAAGTATAGAGGAACTGGTGGTTGCCAAAGGGGAGGGGCTAGGAGGATGGGCAAAATGGTTGAAGGGAGGCAGGAGATACAGGCTTCCAGTTATGGAATGAATAAATCATGGTAATAAAAGGCACAGCATACGGAATATAGTCAATGATATGGTAATGGTGTTGTATGCTGACAGATGGTAGCTACACTTGTGGTGAGCAAAGCATAATGTATAAACTTGTTGAACCACTATGTTGTACACCTAAAACTAATGTAACATTGTCAAAATATTCAAATAAGAACATTTCTTAATTAAAATGTCATTTTTTACATTAAGTTTCAACCTTTTTGCAACCTTACTTCTTAGCTATATTAGCATTCTTGCATTCATCATAAATGGTGTTTTCATATTTTTGAACTGTTACGGTATAGAAATGCTACTGATTTTTCTACACTGAACTTTGTACACAACCTTACTGATGTCTCTCTTCAGTTTTAATTTTTTTTTCAAGTTCTCTATGTAAATATTATATGTAGACAGTAACATAATTTCAACATGGTATCAGTTTTACAACTTCCCCTCTAAGATGTACATTCCCTTCAGTTTTCTTATTCTACTTTTCTATTGTTTAAATAGAAAGTGTGAAAGTGGACATCTTGTGTAAATTACTTTAAGGGGGTTATATCTAATACAGAACCATTATGATGTTTGTATAAGTTGTTGGCAGGGATCCTTTGTCAAATTAAGGTAACTTCTTATATTCAATATGACCTGTGATTAAGATGAGGTTTCTAAAAGTAGATTATCTGGGTTCAAACATGATGTGATATTTATTAACCAAAGTTCTAGGAAGATTTATACAACTACTCTGTGTCTTATACAGCTCCATCAACATTGATTTTGGCATAGTATATGTGCAACATTCATAGACATTTCCTATATATGTATACTACATCTTTTTTTTTTAGATTTATTTATTTATTTATTTGACAGAGATCACAAGTAAGCAGAGAGGTAGGCAGAGAGAAAGGGGGGAAGCAGGCTCCCTGCTGAGCAGAGAGCCGGATGCGGGGCTCAATCCCAGGACCCTGGGATCATGACGTGAGCTGAAGGCAGAGGCTTTAGCCCACTGAGCCACCCAGGTGCCTCTGTATACTACATCTTGTTCCATTTTTCAGTCAATGGACATTTGGGCTCTTTCCACAATCTGGCTATTGTTGATAATGCTGCTAAAAACATCAAGGTGCATGTATTCCTGCAAATCAGTATTTTTGTATCCTTTGGGTAAATATCTAGTAGACAAACTCATTCATTTTTATGGTTGAGTGATATTCCATTGTATAGACATACTGCATTTTGTTTGCCCACTCATTGGTTAATGGACATTTGGGTTGTTTACTTCTTTGAAGCTAATGTAAATAATGCTGCTATGAACATTTATGTACAAATTTTTGTGGGGATATATGTCTTCATTTCTCTAGAGTATGTAGCTTTGAGGGGAATTTCTGGGTGGTATGTTTCCTATATGTTAATTCTTTGAAAAACTGCCTGACTACTTTCCAAAATGACTGTACCATTTTACTTTCCCACGACAATGTATTTAAAAAAAAAAAAAAAAAGGACAGTCATGTCCTTGTCAATCAAGTAACACTTGTTACTATTTGTCTTTTTTATTTGAGCCATCTTAGTGGATGTGAAGTAATGTCTCATTGTGAGTGGAATTTTTTTTAAGACTTTATTTATTTGAGATAGAGTGAGAGAGCACGAGAGAGAGAACAAGTGGGGGGAAGAACATAAGGAGAGGAGGAAGAAGGCTCTCCACTGAGCAGGAAGCCTGATACAGGGCTTGATCCCAGGACCCTGGGACCCTGAGATCATGACCTGAGTCAAAGGCAGATACCTAACCAACTGAGACACCCAGGCATCTCTTCATTGTGGTTTTGATTCACATTTCTCTAATGGTTAATGATGCTGAACATCTTTTTATGTCCTTATTGACCATTTGTTTTCTTTGGTGATATTTATTCAGATGCTTTGCTTATTTTTAAGTTGGTTTTTTTTTTAATTTTTGAAATATATTTCTTTTTAAATTCTGGATGCAGATAATTTATCAGAGTTTAAGAGATACAGAATTTGCTAATATTTTCTTCATTCTATGAATTATATCTCCATTTACTTGATGATTTCCTTTGGAGCACAAAACATTTTAATATTGATGGTGTCCAATTTATCTATTGTTTCTATTGTCACTTGTACTTTTGTTTTCCTAAGAAGTTTTTGCCTATCCTAAAGAAAAAAAGATTTTCTCCTATATATATATTTTTAAAGATTTTATTTATTTATTTGACAGAGAGAGATCACAAGTAGGCAGAGCAGCAGGTAGATAGAGAGGAGGAAGCAGGCTCCTGCTGAGCAGAGAGCCCGATGCAGGGCTTGATCCCAGGACCCTGGGACCATGACCTGAGCTGAAGGCAGAGGCCTAACCCACTGAGCCACCCAGGCGCCCCACAGCTTTTTTTTTTTTTTTTTTTTTTTTTTTTTTTTTTTTTTTTTTTTTTTTTTTTTTTTTTTTTTTTTTTTTTTTTTTTTTTTTTTTTTTTTTTTTTTTTTTTTTAATGTAGATAGATCGTTTTCTGAGCACCACTTGTTGAAGAAACGACTTTTTGGTTTCTTGTGGAAAATTGACTAAATGTAATGGATTATTTCTGTATTCTCAATTCTGTTCCATAAATCTATATGTCTATCCCTATGTGAGTACACACTGTCTTAGCTGCTATAGCTCTATAGTAAGCTTAGTAAGCTTCGAAATTGGGAAATGTGAGTCCCCCAACTTTGTTCTTTTCAAAGATCATTTTGGCTATTCTTGGTCCCTTGAATTTCCATGGGAATTTTAGGATCAGTTTGTCAACTGCAAAGAAGCCAGCTGGTGTTTTGATAAGAATTGTGTTGAATAAATGTATAGATCAGTTTGGAGAGTATTGCTATTTTATCCATTTTAAGTCTTACTTATGAACATGTAATGTCTTACCATTTATTTAGACCTTTAATTTCTATCAATAATGTTTTGTAATTTTCAGAGTATATGTTTTGCGTTTACTTTGTTAAATTTGTTCCTAGGTATTCATTCTCTTGATGTTACTGTAAATGTAATTGTTTTCTTAATTTTGATTTTGTTTTTCATTTTTTTATGTCCACATAAATTTGCATTTTTTAGAACAAACCAACAGTTATGCTGGCAAAAATATCAAAGTAAGCTTTCAATACACTGAAAAGCAACATTATTTTCCATGTCTACAAAGTATACATTTGCTTTCAAAAATGTGGCAAAGTTTAGCCTAACAGAATTTTTTCATCAAATCATAGACATAGATATGGAAATCATCATCAAATTTGATGAAATACACAGAGGGTTTGGCTTGATCTGGTGAATGACCATATCAGTCTGTTTGAAGCCTGGGATGTTCTATGTGTTTACCTATGGGGCCATCTGCAACTCTTCCTGGCTCCCTCTCTATTGGAGGGACTCCATCATGATACTTAGGTCTGCTTTATAATGATCTAAAGTTGGTGCATGTGCAAGTTAGGATCTTTCTCATAGGTAATGAATGAAGGGGAATGGTCTTCGCCCAAGCACCTATCACAAAAGCCTGCTTTAATTTTGGTTTTGGATTCTTTATTACTAGTATAGAAATGCTTTTGATTTTTGCTTATTCTGAATTGATATGGATCTTGCAACTTTGATGTGCTAATTTATTATTTTTATTAATAATGTATTCCTTAGGTTTTTCTATATACAAGATTATTTCATCTGGAAATAGAGATCATTTTACTTCTTTCCAATCTGGATAGCTTTTATTTTACTACATTGTCTAATTGCCCTAAATAGAACCTTCAATAGAAAGTTGAATAGAAGTTGTAAGAGTGGACTGTGTTGTATTGCACCTGGTCTTAAAAGAATTTTAGTCTTTCAACCCTATGATGGTAGATATAGATGTTAGATTTTATAGATTATCAAGTTGAGGAAATTTCATGTACTCCTACTTTGTTTTTATAGTAAAGGGTGTTGTATTTTTCTCAGATACTTTTGTTGGGTCTGTAGTAATCATGTGGTTTTGTTCTTCATTGTATTAATGAGTTATTACGTTAATCAATTTTATGATGGTAAGACAACCTTTAATCCTGGGGTAAATTTCAATTTATAATGCTGAATAAAACCTGGCCTATATGTTACTGAATTCTGTTCACTTGTATTTTGCTAAGAATTTTTGCCTTTATATGCATAAGAGAGATTAGTTTCTAAATTTCTTTTGTTATTCTTTGGTGGTGTTATCAGGACTTTATAGAATGAGTTAAGGAATGTTTCCTCTTTTCTACTATTCAAAAAATTTGTACATAATTGGTATTAATTCATCTTTAAATGTTTGGTATAATTCACCAGTAAAGCCATTTGGCTCTGAATTTTTCTTTGTGAGAAGTTTTTGTCATTACTAGTTCAACCTTTTTATGTCTTATACAGCAATTCAGATTTTCTCTTTCTTCTTTACCAGTTTCAGTTATTTGTTTTTTTAAAGATTTTGTTCATTAAAAAAAAAAAGTCCATTTAACCCAAGTTATCTAATCTGTTAGCATACAGTTGTTCATACTCTTCTCTTGTAATACTTTTTTTTTTTGTAAAGTCAGCAGTAATGTCCCCTTTCATATCTCATTTTAGATAGGGGAATGGATTTTAAATTAGGGAATAGATCTTCTTGGGTTTGTTTTTTTTTTTAAAGATTTTATTTATTTATTTGTCAGAGAGAGAGGGAGAGAGAGCGAGCACAGGCAGAGTGGCAGGCAGAGGCAGAGGGAGAACCAGGCTCCCTGCCAAGCAAGGAGCCCGATGTGGGACTCGATCCCAGGATGCTGGGATCATGACCTGAGCCAAAGGCAGCTGCTTAACCAACTGAGCCACCCAGGCGTCCCTTTTTTTTTTTTTTTTTTTTCTTAACTAAAATTTCATCACTTTTGCTGAGCTTTCAAATAACTTTTGGTTCATTTTTTCTAATTTTCTGTTCTCTATCTTCTTAATTTTTCTCTACTATTTATTATTTTCTTCCCTCTGCTGGCTTTAGGTTTGATGTTCTCTTCTTTTTCCACTTGGGATCAGTTTTTAGTGTTTTATTATCACTGTTTAATTCCCAAACATGTGGGCAATGTAAATTCAGCCTCCAAGTAAACAAGTAACTCATTACTCAGCATCAGTTCACAGACTTACCCCTCTGGGTTGATTCCTCTACATTTCTTTGAACTTAAAAAAAAAATTCCACCTTGCAAATCTGTTTATGTATTTTTCTTACAGCTAACATTTCTAGGTAGTGTGGCAGAAAGAATGTCTTTTGCATGTGAATAATCCCATGCACATCACTTATAATTGCTGGTTTGTGAAAAGTTAGGTCTAAAATTTCTCTTTCTGTCCAATAGTCAATCCTTAAGGATGAAGGTAAGTAGACAGCTTGTAGTAGGAAAGCATTCTGCTTATGCCTTCAGCATTTAAAGAGTAGAATAAGACTTTAGATAAAGTCTCCTGAGTAGAGGGTGTCCTCTTTGCAGAAAAAAACATGAGATAGTAATATGGAACTATTATATTCCTGCACCCAAACTGTTTGGCTCTGTCTTTAGATAAGCTATATATAACTTGCTCATTAAAATGAAAATACCTTTCTAATTACATTCAATAGCAATATTTTGAGTATAGTTGAAACTCTTTGTTACATTAGTTTTATATGTACAGCATAGAGATTCAAAAACTCTGTATGTTATGCTTTCCTTGCCATAAATGTAGCTACCATCTGTCACAATCCATTATTATTAATAAAGAAAAGTTAGGTGAGGGTGATACCATTTTCCAATTTTTACTGTTGTTTTTACACAAATTATTGGTAAATTAGGGAATGGATTTTTTTAATAATTAGTATGAATTAGAAGCTGGTAAGGCAAAATCTTTCATAACTCTCAAACTTTAAAGATCTTAAAAAAAAATCTTTCCTTACTTTGTATCTCATTTCTTCGTCCACAAAATATGATTAATGACACTAATCTGGGGACAATTTATAGCAAAAATGCAGGAGATAGAGCAGAATCTGAAATGTAATTTTTGCTCCTTATCAAGGAAACTTTGTGTAAGAAAAGCCTGCATTATTCAGATGCTGCTCAGTATCCCAATTGCTTGATGTTATTGAAGTTGTGAGTATGATGTAGAAAGTTAAATAGTTCACTATGTGAAATCTGCCCTTTTTTTCAATTAATACTTAGAAGAGGAAGAGATCAACTAAATCAAGTGTTATTTTCACCTATCATATTTACAAATGTTTTGCTCTAGGCTTTGCCTAATTTTATTTTGGGGTTCTATATATTTTTAATCTAGCTAAAATAATGAGCATGCTTCCAAATGCTGAATGTTAAGCAAAGCCTGCTTGTTGCCCTTGGGAAAGGTCCCATTGTCATATTGGTGGCTCTGCATTTCAGCTCCCATCATTTTTCTGTGTGTAGTGAGGGTACCAGCTCAGCTGCCAAAAAACTAAAGCTAAGTAAAGAAAAGAATGATCTCAATAGGTTTTTTTTAAGATTTTATTTATTTATTTGACAGAGAGAGATCACAAGTAGGCAGGGAGTCAGGCAGTGAGAGAGGGGGAAGCAGGCTCCCTGCTGAGCAGAGGACCCGATGCAGGACTTGATCCTATGACCCTGAGATCATGACCTGAGCTGAGGGCAAAGGCTTAACCCACTGAACCACCCAGGCACCCCAATCTCAATCAGTTTGATATTCATTGCTAACAGCCATTGTTAAGAAAAAACATGAAAAATAAATCTGAATGTGAAATAAAGAAATACATTTATTAATCAGATTTTTAAAAAAGAATTGGTTTCTGGTTTTAGAACATTGTTAACCTCCAAATAAGACTTATGTTCTAGATTTACTTATTTTTTTCGTAGGATCTAAAAAGAATTATTGATTTAGCCTTTCCTTCTGACTCAGGGACCTGAAAAGAACCTTATTCATGCCAATTGAAAACTCAGAGTTTGAGGCTTTCCAATATAGAACTTTGTTTTCTTTATATATAACCCACCTTGAAACCTACTGATCACACAGTTTTTATGCTTAAAAGTCTTAGTAAAAACCAAGTAGCACTTGGAATAACAAATTTACAGTAACAAATGTAATAGCAACCCCCTTTATGACTGGGACTGTGTTTTACTATAGGAAACATTTGCTCAAATAAAATAGAAAAAATATAAATTTGTGAAAATCACAAATTGTCAAGAACTTTTCAGGTGCCATTTCAAGTAATTATGGGGACTTTTGATAAGAGGGATATTCACAAGGAAAAACTTCAGTTATCATCCATCATCCATAGATTGTTTATTTCACAATAAGAATGAGTCTAAAATAGAGGCTTTTTAAAAATTTCCCCAGAGAAAAAAATTAGAAAACAAATGAGACGCCCTTTTATATTAACAGTGCTTCAATCTGTTCTCTTTCTTTGTCTGCTTATTTGCAAAAGCAGGCACAAAAAAAGTAAACACTTTCTCAATGCAGTCATTACCAGGCATCTTTCCCCCATGATCTGGACTCCTTACAAGTTATTGATTTGAGTTAAGAGGGCAGGTAAAAATCATCACCTTGGCTCAAGTTCCCTATTTCCTGTCACTGGAAGCAGTTCACAGATGCAAATAAAGAAATGCAGGGAGAGGGGGGTGGGGTAATGGACACTAGGGAGGGTATGTGCTATGGTTAGTGCTGTGAAGTGTGTAAACCTGGCGATTCACAGACATGTACCCCTGGGGATAAAAATACATTATATGTTTATAAAAAAATAAAAAATTTAAAAAAAAAGAAATGCAAAATATGTGTGATTCTCTTATCTTTTGATAGAAGAGAAATTTCTGGGAAGAAATTCTTTTTTTTAAAGATTTTATTTATTTATTTGACAGACAGAGATCACAAGTAGGCAGAGAGAGCAGGAAGCAGGCTCCCTGCTGAGCAGAGAGCCCAACGCGGGGCTTGATCCCAGGACCCTGAGATCATGACCAGAGCCGAAGGCAGAGGCTTAAACCACTGAACCACCCAGGCGCCCCAGGGAAGAAATTCTTGAAGGAAAAAGCTCATCATAAATCGTTCCAATCTAAAAATAACATCAATAACAATCATAGTAATACTTCAGTATTCAGGCATTGCAAAGCCCCATATAGAGGAAAGAAGACCTTTATTCTTCACTCTTATAAAAGCAAAAATGAATGAGAGAAATCAGTACTCTTAGTCTCCTAAGAATGTATCATGTACAGTCTTCCAAATCAGCAGCCTTCAGTACTGATACTCAGTAGCAACCTCCATTCTTCATACTACAGTGTGATTATAATCTTGACAAAATTATTGCCATTTTAATTAGTCACAAAGCATTACTATGTATAAGCTCTAAAGCGAACACTGAATCACTTCTTGGAGATTCAGGAGTAAACATAAGTCTGTCCTTGCCTTCAAGGTGATTGCTGTAGTTCATTCAGACTGCTATGACAAAATACTACAGACTGGGTGGCTTATGAGTAACAGAAATATACTTCTTAGGGTTCTGGAGGTTGGGAAGTGCAAGAATATGGCACCAGCAGATTTGATGTAGTGCCTGGTGAGGGCCCATCTCCTGTTTCAGAGACAGCACCTTCTTGCTGTGTCCTCACATGGTGGAAGGGGCAAGAACTTTGGTTCATCTTTTATAAGAGCAGTACTCCCATTCATGAGGGCTCTCTCCTGGTATCCAACCACCTCCTGAAAGCCCCACTGCCTACCTTGAGGGTTAGCATTTCAACATGAACATTTTGGGGTGACACAGACCATAGCAGTGATACTCAACTGAGGAAAGAGACAAGCAAATAGGCCATTACAAGGAATGTTTGAAGAGATACAAGGGCTTTGATTGGGTAGTGTTGAGGTAAACTGGTAGAGTATCCAATTCATTCTTGAGAAGACTGGGAAGGTATGTGGGAAAAGTGGCTTCTAAGCTGATAATCAGAAGATGAATAGAAATTAGTGGGCTGTAGAAGGGAAAAAAAAAACAAAATCATTGGTTTCTTTTGTTACTTTTTTCTCTATTCTAATTTTTTTCACATTCTCTTTATGTGTCCAGAAATAGACTTAAAATGTTAGCACTTAACTTATACAAACCAAAGTAGACAGATATGCTCTCTCTTATCCTTAGCACTCCTGATCATGTATACAGACTCTGAGCTTCTGCAGTGGAAATTTTCATTATTCTTGGGTAATTCATATGAATTTTTGTTTCACGTGAATATCATAGCTTATAGTACAATTCTAAAGAAGCTACTCAATTCCTTTATGAGAGAGAGAGAAGTCAGTCAAAAGTTAAAACATATTTTATGCCATTGAGTTGTTGGATTTTAGCCTCTTATCAATATATGCCTGCAAATAGTTGGTTTTGTGGGTTGTTTTTCACTTTTGGATTGTCTCCTTTGCTGTACAGATGCTTTTAGTTTGACATTTATCTATTTTTTCTTTTGCTTTTTGTGCCTTTGCTGTCATAGTCAAGAAATCTTTGCCAAGACCAGTGTCATGAAGTTCTCTTCTAACTAATTGATTAATTAATACTTATTTGGATTTTTATAGTTTTGGGTCTCACAGTTGGGCCTTTAGACCACTTTTAGTTGATTTTTGGGGGCCGTGGTTTAAGATAAGAGTTCAATTTCATTGTTTTGCATGCAGATATTTTGTTTCCCCAACACCATTTGTTGGTATCTTTGTCAAAAATCAGTTGACTGTACATGTGTGTGTTTTTTTCTGGACTCTCTGTTCTGTTTCATTGGTCTACCTGTCTCTTTTTATGTCAGTGCTATACTGTTTTAATTTCTTTAGCTATGTGATATTTTGAAAACAGGAAAAGTGTTACCTCCAGCTTTGTTCCTTTTTCTCAAGATTATTTTGGCTATTTGGGGCCTTTGTGGTTGCATATAAACTTTAGGAATTTTTTTCTATTTTTGTGAAAAATTTCATTAGAATTTTCATAGAGCTAAATCTATATGTTGTGTTAAATCTGTATATTGCTTTGGTTAGTGTGGGCATTTAAACAATATTAATTTTTCCACTTGATGAACATGGGATACTTTCCATATACTTTTGTCTTATTCAATTTATCTCACTATTGTTTTGTAGTTTTCAGTGTATACATTTTCACCTCACTGGTTAATTCCTAAATACATTATTCTTTTTATGTTCTTATAAATGGGATTATTTTCTAGATTTCTTTTTCACACAGTTTCTTGTTAGTTTAAGAAACACAACTGGTTTTATATGTTGTTTTTTTGTGACCTGCACTTTACTGCCCAGGCTAGCTCTCCTAGTACTATGTCCAAAGGGAGTAGAAAGAGTGAGAATCCTTGCTTTATTTCTGATGTTAAAGGAACACCTTTTATTTTGTCACAGTTGACTATAATGTTAGCTGTGTCTTTTTATATGATCTTTATTAAGTTGAACTACATTTCTTCCATATATAGTTTGTTGAGAGATTTGATCATGAAAATGTGGTTTTGTCAAATGAGGTGATTACATGAATTTTATCCTTTTTTTTAAGATTTTATTTATTTATTTATTTATTTATTTATTTATTTTTATTTCATTTCTTTTCAGCATAACAGAATTCATAGTTTTACACCACACCCAGTGCTCCATGCAATGCGTGCCCTCCATAATACCCACCACGTGGCTCCCCCAACCTCCCACCCCCCTCCCCTTCAAAACCCTCAGGTTGTTTTTCAGAGTCCATAGTCTCTCATGGTTCATCTCCCCCCCAATTTCCCTCAACTCCCTTCTCCTCTCCATCTCCCCATGTCCTCCGTGTTATTTGTTATGCTCCGCAAATAAGTGAAACCATATGATAATTGACTCTCTCTGCTTGACTT
>PISX010036508.1:0-11883 GCA_004024625.1 Mellivora capensis | reverse complement strand
AAAAGGTAGGGGTATCAGTGTGGCAGAGTTGGTTAAGTGTCTGACTCTTGCTTTCAGCTTAGTTGGTGATCTCAGGGCCCTGATCTCAGAGTGATGAGATTGAGCCCCATGTTGGGCTCAGCATGGAGTCTGCTTGAGATTCTCTCTCTCCCTCCCTTGCCCATCCGCAAGTAAATAAATCTTAAAAAAACAACAAAACAACCACCACCACCACCACCACAACAAAAAACCCTAAAAGGCAAATCAAAGAGAGGAAGAAAATAAATGCAGTATATTTATCTAGTCAAAGCCTTATACTTAAAATATTTAAGGAAATCCTACAAATTAATCAGAAAAATTCAGGTAATACAGTTTCAAAACATGGCAAGAGCTTTCAATATTCATTTCCCTAAAGTAGTCCAACATCATTAGTTGACAGGATTATTAGAATAGACATTTAAGCCACACTGCATTACCACTATGCCCCAGCAAATAACTAGAATTCAAAAGACTGATGAAATCAACTGACTGAGTGGATATGGAGTATCTGATCTGCTCATATGTGTTTAGTAAGAGTATAAACAACAAAGTATGTAATAAATTTTTTTCTCAGTTTCCAATAAATATGAGCATATGCCTAATGAGACCCAGCAGTTGCACCCCAAAAATATAATTACAAGAAATGAGAACATAAATTCACACACACACAATATTAAGGATTATTTATAGCAGTTTTATTTACAATAACTGGAAATTGGAAACAGCTAAGTGTCCATCATCAGAATAGTTAAACAATTTGTAAATTAATTCTATTGAGTGCTATACAGAATTAAAAGTGATGCATGCAACTGCATGGATTTGAGTGAAAGAAACCACACACAAGGAGGTTAATATTTATATTATAGTATTACATTTATATGAAGTTCTAGAATAAGCAAAACTAATTTGTGTTAATAGAATTCTAAGGTGTAAAGGTTATGAAGCCAGGTGGGAGAATTGAATGTCAGGAACAAGAGGTAACTCATTGGGTGAATGGAACTCCCTCTTTGTTTCAATCTAGGTGGTGATTACCCAGGAATAGACATAGGTTAATATTCTCCAAGCTGCACACTTAGAACTACTCATTTTATGTGCAGGATAAATAAAGGAAGGAAGGGAGGGAGGGAGGAAGAAGGGAGAGAGTAAGGGAGGAATGCCTGTCAGACCAAAACAACATCCTTTCTGGGAAGTCTTGTATAGACAAGAGGTGGAGAAGAAAGGAAGGAAAACAATGAAGATCAAATTTAAGAAGACTTGGACACCTGGGATTAAATATTAGCTACCTATATCTACAAGAGCAGAGAGGATGTATGCTTCTAGGAAAGAAGACATGGCTGATTTTATCAAAGGGATTTAAGTATGGTTAAGCTCACTTTATCACTGCCATTTCTTCCCAGCATACCTAACAAATAGCTGTTTACTCCCAAAGGAGTACAATAACTGTAAATGAATCAACATAAACATTGTTATATTGGGCTATGTTATGCTGTATAACGATGCTATAAATGAGGAATGTGCCAGGAGAAAAAGGATATTTAAGAATATCAGAAAAATAACCCCAGAAAACTGGAACATTACCAACAAATAATTCTGCAGCTTTCACAGAAACTAATGGCAAGACAATTCCCTAACCAAAACTTTTTTTTTCATGAAAATGGAGACACCAAACAAATAGAAGCCAAGGAAGAAATAGATATATGCAATTTTATAGGGTCAATATTATTTTGAAGTCTCCCTAAGAAACAAAAATATAACTGAAAGACTTGCTAGGGAAAATGAAGTCAAACTTTAAAATTTTTTTTTAAATAAAATAAACTATTAAAAGAATATAGATATGAAAGAAATGTAAAGGAGCATTATCATATGCATGAGACATGTTCAACCTTCTGTTTATCATGTTTTGTATACTTCCATAATTTGCCTTCTGTATGTGATCATCCGAGGCTTCTGAAAAGCATGAAGACTGCACTGACTCTCGGGACTTTATTAGAGGGCATGCCTGCCTAAGAGAAATATGAAAGCAATCAAGGGGACTGGGAGAGCAGTCAGACTGCAATGCAAGTCTGTTCCCAAATGAAAGGAAGGACAGAAGTTTGGAAGAACATGTCCTTGACTGCCATGTGGTCAAAGAAAGGTTTGGCAGGAAAACCAGAGTCTTGGGATAAAAGACAACAGGCAGAGGAGTTCTACATCTCAGAGAGGTGGACCTACCTTAATCATGCTTCCAAATTTTGTAATCAGTTGGAAGTAGCATGTGGAAAGCCTAGTTGTTATAAACAGTGGAGGGACTGCACAGAAAGCTACCACTGGAGATTTTGTCAGTGGTCCTTCCTGTAGGTGGGAAGACTGAGAGGTCCTTTCTCCTGGCTATCAAACTAGGCCAGCATATGTAGGATGCATGTTTATTATTGAGCCCTACTTCACCAGTCCCTGTTTTTCCATGAATGATACTGTGTTTATCCTTTATGAGTTTCAGCTGTTCCTATAAGAGCTGATTCATCACCAAATGTGACTAGTCCAGGAAAGAGCACATAATGCAATCCAATTAATGTGACCTTTATTGATATATATTTTTTAAGATTTTATTTATTTATTTGACAGACAGAGATCACAAGTAGGCAGAGAGGCAGGCAGAGAGAGAGGAGGAAGCAGGCTCCCTGATGAGCAGAGAGCCCGATGTGGGGCTCGAACCCAGGACCCTGGGATCATGACCTGAGCCAAAGGCAGAGGCTTTAACCCACTTAGCTACCCAGTCATCCCTTTATTGATATATCTTGATATATCTTTGTGATGTATCTTTTAACGATATATATTTTAATGATATATCTTAAAACTATTTCATGTCAGTACTTATATACTTTTCACATAGTTTTTAATAGCCAGGTGGTTTTCTATTGGATAAATTTTCCAAAATATATTTACTCTTGAATTTTTAGGCATTAACTTTCCTTCTAGTTGTTTGCTGTTAACACATTGGTTTGAACACAAACACACACACATACTTTGAATCTATCTAAAGGTAAATCTAAAAATTGCTGAATACAAGAGGATATGCCATTTTATTTCTAATATGTTCAAATTTAAAACAAGGGTGATGAAGAGATTTTTTTTTACATATAACAAATTCAACTTATTTAATGTAACTGGTAATGTATTGCTATTTGTCTAATAACTGTAAAAAGTTAATCATCATTTTACATTTTCATACCCTGAAGGAATTTGTTGGGTTTTAGTGCATATATATAGATATAGCTATAGATAGATGTATAAATATAACATGTATTTATTTATTTACCTTGCATATATATATGATATATGTACACATATATATCAGCATTTTCTGTAATAAAATTGACATGCAATTGATATCAGAGACAACACATATGTATAAAACATTTTGAAGTGATTATGCTTAATGTGTCTATATAGTTTTTTTCACAAAGTTGTACAAAATCAATAAAACCATTAAAATTGTTAAAATGCGTAAATGTCATTTATTATATGTAATATAATTGATAACATAATTGATTTGGCAACATATGTAAATAAAGAGGTA
Source organism: Mellivora capensis (assembly GCA_004024625.1). Lineage (NCBI taxonomy): Eukaryota > Metazoa > Chordata > Mammalia > Carnivora > Mustelidae > Mellivora > Mellivora capensis. The sequence goes on along the minus strand of PISX010036508.1, from coordinate 8,309 downwards.
TACAAAAACATCTCAGTTTACCTCATGGATAGAAATAAACTCATATTTGCACTTTCAAACTTGGTGTGACAAGATAAATTTGGACACATTTTCCATTGGGTATTAAGCAGTATTTAGCTTCAGTCTTCATAAAACTTTAAAAAATTATTTGATAAATTATTTAAGAAGGCTCACAAATAATACATGTTTTCTCCAACTCTAAGGTGTACTAAATTCAGCTATAACTGTATCATTTAGACTTATAAGCTGTAGAGTAGATTCTCTATGTCTACTTAAAGTGGAACTTCTAATGTTTTTAACAAAATGTGGATGAAAATACTTTGATATACACTTTATACATTTCTCTAGATTTCTAAAATATCTAAACCAAGCCTTAGGACTAATCAAAAAAGATATATACTTCATATCAAATGATATGAGGTATACCTCATATACCTTATATCAAAATATTATTTAAATGTCATATGTTGCTGATTATATTTCAAAATCTTCTCATCTGTGTTGTGCATGAATTAATATAAAATCAGAATTTATAACTACAAGGTGTATACCTATTATTGTTTTCAAGATGAGTATAAAATTTATAGTCACAAAAAGTTTGTACAAGGTATAATATAGAGCTGTTTGCTAAAATTCTTTAGGAATGTAATATTGGACACAAAACATTTTAGAATTTAAGTTTAAATAGTATTATTTTTGTTGTATTAAGTGCTATTTTTTATGATAAAGATGACAATTAAATTTAATGGGAAACTTTTCTGAGGGTGGAGATTTCTTTAAATGTGATGAGTTGCATAATAGGCTATTCAGAATTATTTGAAATCTGTTTTGAATTACTTGATTTTTACATTTTTGAGTGTTTTTGGTTTATTGTATTCAAGATCTATTAATGTTCTGTGAATGTGAAAGTAAGGCTGTGAAATTTTTTATCCTATTACAAAAGAAAGGGGGAACGACAATAAAGAAATAACTTTTTGTATTTTGAAAGAATCCTTTATCATTTATTATATGTATTTTTAATGGATTTTCTCTTTTAGGTACTCAGAATCTGAAAACTCTTCTATTCATAGACCTCATTGTAGATTTTTTCATTGTCTTTGCTCTATTTTATTTTTGTATCAGTTTTCTTTTAAAAACTATTACACTTTCAACTCCCATTTATTTTCCTCAAATGGATAATTATTGTAATGTGTTCATGTGGATACTTTTGTTAATATGTGTTCTTCTAAAATACATTCTCGGGTGCCTGGGTGGTTCAGAGGGTTAAGCGTCTGCCTTCGGCTTAGGTCATGATCCCCAGGGTCCTGGGATCAAGTCCCACTTTGGGCTCCCTGCTTCTCCCACTCCCTCTCTGTCTCTTATGAATAAATAAATAAAATAATACATTCTTAAAATTTTATGTATTTTTTTTGTGTTTATGTTTGTATTTTTGTGTTTATATTTCTGTCTCGTCCATTGCTTCTAAGTAATACACATTACTATATGAGGTATTTGCACTTTGCACTGAAGGTTACCCCATTTTGTTGGTATTATAGTTACTTTGTGTTTAACAGATATTTTTAGATGGATCATAGTTATTTCTGAAGTCTTATGTGGGAGTTGTTACATGAGGAGGTCCTAGTTATTTCTAAGTATCATTCAGTTATTGCTGGTCATCCTCTTACAGAAATGTCTTCCCACTGTGCAGTCTCATATGGCATGATGATATAAAGGAGTGGGGTGTATTGAGATGACTGTGACCTATGTCATTCAGCCCTGCATGATCTGAAAAGTACAGAGCTAGAAAATCTAGACCGGTTTATTTTTTTCTCCTAAGAAGAATATATGGTTTCTGTTCAAATTGGAAATTCTCTTTTGTCAGAAATGTATTTGGGAATGCAGTACATATAATACAAGTAAATCTTTTTTTTTTTTTGTAATCGAAATTATGGGAAGTAGATTGTATTTTTATTTGGAGAGGACAGGGAATATAAACAAACAGTATGTCTGTAGGTGAAATCTCATGAATATGAATTTGTGTAACACACAATTTTGCATAACTGACACAACTTATTGTAAGTCATCATCTCCATATTAAGTGCCATGTGAGGTTGCTATTGGTACAGAAGACTGCCCGAAGATAAGAGTGTTCAGTGATTAAATGTCAACAAATATTGATTAATAAGTAAATGCATGCTATGAAAGAAAGAATAATTTGATTATACAAATATGTAGAAATAAACAGATGTAGTATAAGGAAATTTAAAACATTTGACATGTATATTTAGGATATTTATGAATTTTTAAATAAACTATTTGTGTTGTGATAAGATACAAACATGTTGGCAAATATCTTAGTGGAAGTCAATGATAAAACCTGAAAGAAAGTGTAGTAGTTTTAGCTTTTTCAAATTTGTGATTATTTTATTTCTCTTATCATTAAAATAATTTTTCTCATACGTATTTATTTTTTTCTTAAAAGAACACCCATAAGTTGCATATGCCCCAGGCCTCATAAAATTTGCATCTCCACCTGAAAATATATTTCTTTAAAATTGCACTGTTGAATTACTTTAGTGTATAATTTAGAAATTGCTCATATACTAAATAGGCAACTAATGAGTTATTTCTTTCATTTGTGATAATCATATGTAGTTGAATAAGTCAAGATTAATCCTGCTTTAAAAAAAAAAAATCCCCTTGGGGCGCCTGGGTGGCTTAGTAGGTTAAGCCTCTGCCTTCGGCTCAGGTCATGATCCCAGAGTCCTGGGATCGAGCCCCGCATAGGGCTCTCTGCTCAGCAGGGAGCCTGCTTCCTTCCTCTCTCTCTGCCTGCCTCTTTGCCTACTTGTGATCTCTGTCTGTCAAATAAATAAATAAAATCTTAAAAGAAAAATCCCCTTGTTTTGTTGTGTATATTCAGAAACAACTTATATAAGATAGAAATAATATTTTAATCAAAAGTATGATACTATTTCCTCTTAAGATATTTGAGTTGTCAACCTAAAAATGATGTAAAATGAACAAATTCAAATTACCAGAGACTGAGTTTACTGGGGAAAAGCAAAGGAAATTACAGTTTGGGGAAATACATGCCGTAGCTAGCTACAGGTTGAGGGGTTAGTACAGGCTGTATTTAAAGGCAAAGAATGAAACCGGGGGAGGTCCTATCAGAGTCCAGGCAGTAAATTTGTTGGCTTGAAGATAGGGAGAGATTCTTGCTGGATGTTCACTGGTGGGGAGGAGATAAGTCTTGGTCTTCTGTATATCAGGCACTTAATGGAAATCAGTCTCACGGTTTAAGTTCCAATCTTCTACAGGAACATGGTGAAATTTTCTATTTCATAGCTTTTGGTTTAAGTTTAGATTGAAATTCTTTCACAGAATGTATTATTTTAAAGGCTATGTGCTACCAATTCATTTTTAATAGTTACTTCCAATGTCTTTAATTTTTACATTGATTTTACATATTTTAGGAATTTTGCCATATTATAGATTTTCAAAAATATAGTGAAGATGGTTCAAAACATATTAACATGTATAATTGAGCAGTTTAGCTTTATTTCTATACTTTAAACATAGATAAATACATAGATATAAAAAACTTTAATATGATAATATCACTAGTGTTAGTTATTTCTTTTTTATTTTTAAATATCCTTTGTTATGTCTAAATTTTGTTTTTATTGTTCTCAAGTTCATTGATTTTTATCCTTTATATTTAATATGAATTTTCCCCTTTTTTTCTGTGAGTTACTCTATTGCTTTAATCCATTTTAAATTAAATTCTGAACACTTCTGGTTTTTAGATTTTTTCTTAATAAATAAATCTAAATTCATGTTTTGCCTTAGCTAGGTCATACTATGAGGTTTGCTATGAAGGTTATTATTAATCAACTCTGAACTTTTCTTAATTTACTTTATAACTTTACCATGCCCTCTTCTTTTAGCTTAAATACCACAATACTGTATAACTTAACTTTCACAAATATGGGGCATTTTTAGGTATTTTATGTTATTAATCTGTTATCACAACTTATTATTCTGAGGCCTCTGTCAGCTCTGTGACCAAAATACCTTTCTCAAGACTCTAGTGGTAACTCATTGAAATGTAAACCTCACTAAGATGGCACCCAGATCTCACTCTTTCTTTCTATGGGAAGGTAGGAGCTGTGGGTGGGCAAACTACTTCCTGTCATCAACAACTGTGAAATTTGTTCCTCCTTTGGATAAAGCCAATTAACTACCATAGGTTGCACTAAATATGAAATAAATTTTACTGTGAGAAATGGTGGTGTCAAATCCTATTGCTTGAGAACTAGTTATTTTTTATCTAGAAATGTGTCAGTAATGGATTATATCTGCTTGGCTTATATAAAAGGGTGAGATTTCTTTCTGTCTTTACAGTCTTTTGTAGGATTACCTATGATACATATCACATTCTGGTTTAGTGTGTATTTATAATAAAAACTGTTTTCTTTCTCTGTTACCTTTGTGAAGAGGCTATCTGTTTGAGAGAAGATTATGATTTTAGTTATAGTTCCCCACAGTGCTTAAGAAGAAAATATTCTGTGTTGGATATTTATTTCAGTTTATAATGTTACATTTCTAGTTTTAAAAGTATATTGTTTAGTATTTTAATATCACTACTCATTAGTTTTTGTCAGTGAATCTATTAGTTTCTGAGTTTGGCAAACTAAAATATTCTGCTACAGATGTAGATACAATATTTCTTTAATTTTGGTAATTGATTCACTTGTGTTTTTCATATATTTTTAGTTACCTACAAATATATGATGGTTAGATATTCTTTCCGTATTCTTTATTTTACCACAATATGACTTTTTTATATACCTTTATTTTTGCTTTCAATTATGTTTTCATATATCAGATGTTAGTATTGATTCCCAAGATTTTTTTAGTTCATGAATTTTTCACACATCTTTTAAAATAAACTTATTTTGAATATTAAGATCTACTTTTGATTTGTTTGCTATTTTATTCTGCATGTTGTGTGATGCCATTTGTGATTGGGACTTGGGAGTTGAACCCAAGTCTAATCAAAATAGGTGGTACAATAGGTTGTACCACCTATTTTTATTAGCAGTTATATTTTCAGTTTTTTTAAATCTCCTGTATTATAGCATCTTGTCTTGTCTTTGATATTTCTTATTTTCTCCTTTCCTGCTTTCAGCTATGTTATCTTCTGCATATTTAGAATATATACATATTTGTTTTAAAATAAAGTCCTAAAATTAAGAACCTATGTCATTATTTTTATCTGATCTTCATAACTTACTTGTAATCATATATATTATCATATGTTATATGTGTATGAGACCAAACAGTCTTTTAGCAAACACATATCTCAGTCCTCTTCTTCATTGTCCAGCCACTTTATGTTAACATTGGATAGATTTATGTGATGCATTTTTAGAGATATGCCTTCTTATTTTTTATTTCAGTGTAGAACTTGGCTTAGCACAACAATGTTCATACCTCTCTGAAAATACTTATATTACTTAAATAAAATATAGTAAGAGATAAAAATGCTAATAATTCCTAATTATTTTCCTTTAAGAGTAAAATTATTATGCCATTTTTCTTTATCTAAATTTTAAAATGTCTGCATCTAATCACACTTTTCTTTTGGTATGTCCTCCTTTTTTTCTCTGGAAGAATCAAAAAGTTCTTATTATAATTTGTTTTTTAAAATTTTATCATATCTAGAGCAGATATTTCACATATAAATAAGAACATTCTTTTTTGCTTCTTTAATATCAAATTCCATGTCCCTCCATTTTAAAAAAGTATAACTTTGGATATTCTTTTTTTTTTTTTTTTGGAGTTTAACTTTTTTTTCTTTTCAGTGTAACAGGATTCATTGTTTATGCACCACACCCAGTGCTCCATGCAGTACGTGCCCTCTGTAATACCCACCACCTGGCTCCCCCAACCTCCCACCCCCCGCCCCTTCAAAACCCTCAGATTGTTTTTCAGAGTCCATAGTCTCTCATGGTTCATCTTCCCTTCCAATTTCCCTCAACTCCCTTCTCCTCTCCATCTCCCCATGTCCTCCATGTTATTTGTTATGCTCCACAAATAAGTGAAACCATATGGTAATTGACTCTCTCTGCTTGACTTGTTTCACTCAGCGTAATCTCTTCCAGTCCCGTCCATGTTGCTAGAAAAGTTGGGTATTCATCCTTTCTGATGGAGGCATAATACTCCATAGTGTATATGGACCACATCTTCCTTATCCATTCGTCCGTTGAAGGGCATCTTGGTTCTTTCCACAGTTTGGCAACCATGGCCACTGCATTATAAACATTGGGTACAGATGGCCCTTCTTTTCACTACCTCTGTATCTTTGGGGTAAATACCCAGTAGCACAATTGCAGGGTCATAGGGAAGCTCTACTTTTAATTTCTTAAGGAATCTCCACACTATTTTCCAAAGAGGCTGCAACAACTTGCATTCCCACCAACAGTGTAAGAGGGTTCCCCTTTCTCCATATCCTCTCCAACAGACATTGTTTCCTGTCTTGCTAATTTTGGCCATTCTAACTGGTGTAAGGTGGTATCTCAGTGTGATTTTAATTTGAATTTCCCTGATGGCTAGTGATGATGAACATTTTTTCATGTGTCTGATAGCCATTTGTATGTCTTCATTGGAGAAGTGTCTGTTCATGTCTTCTGCCTATTTTTTTTAAAGATTTTATTTATTTATTTGACAGACAGAGATCACAAGTAGGCAGAGAGAGAGGAGGAAGCAGGCTCTCCACAGAGCAGAAAGCCCGATGTGGGGCTCGATCCCAGAACCCTGGGATCATGACCTTAGCCGAAGGCAGAGGCTCTAACCTACTGAGCACCCAGGCACCCCTTCTGCCCATTTTTTGACATGATTATCTGTTTTGACATGATTTAAACTGTTGAGTTTAAGAAGTTCTTTATAGATCCTGGATATCAACCTTTTGTCTCTACTGTCATTTGCAAATATATTCTCCCATTCCGTGGGTTGCCTCTTTGTTTTCTTGACTGTTTGCTTTGCTGTGCAGAAGCTTTTGATCTTGATAAAGTCCCAAAAGTTCATTTTCGCTTTTGTTTCCTTTGCCTTTGGAGACATATCTTGAAAGAAGTTATTGTGGTTGATATCAAAGAGGTTACTACCTATGTTATCCTCTAGGATTCTGATGGATTCCTGTCTCACGTTGAGGTCTTTTATCCATTTCAAGTTTATCTTTGTGTACGGTGTAAGAGAATGGTCGAGTTTCATTCTTCTACATATAGCTGTCCAATTTTCCCAGCACCATTTATTGAAGAGACTTTTTTCCACTGTATATTTTTTCCTGCTTTGTCGAAGATTATTTGACCATAGAGTAGAGGGTCCATATCTGGGCTCTCTACTCTGTTCCACTGGTCTATGTGTCTGTTTTGATGCCAGTACCATGCTGTCTTGGTGATCACAGCTTTGTAGTAAAGCTTGGAATCAGGTAATATGATGCCGCCAGTTTTATTTCTGTTTTTCAACATTTCCTTAGCAATTCGAGGTCTCTTCTGATTCTATACAAATTTTAGGATTATTTGCTCCAGCTCTTTGAAAAATACCGGTGGAATTTTGATCAGAATGGCATTAAAAGTATAGATTGCTCTAGACAGTATAGACATTTTAACAATGTTTATTCTTCCCATCCAAGAGCATGGAATGGTCTTCCATCTTTTTGTATCTTCTTCAACTTCTTTCATGAGTGTTCTCTAGTTCCTCAAGTACAGATCCTTTACCTCTTTGGTTAGGTTTATTCCCAGGTATCTTATGGTTCTTGGTGCTACAGTAAATGGAATCAATTCTCTAATTTCCCTTTCTGTATTTTCATTGTTAGTGTATAAGAAAGCCACTGATTTCTGTACATTGACTTGGTATCCTGCCGCCTTACTGAATTGCTGTATGAGTTCTAGTAGTTTGGGGGTGGAGTCTTTTAGGTTTTCCATATAAAATATCATGTCATCTGCGAAGAGAGAGAGTTTGACTTCTTCATTGCCAATTTGGATACCTTTTATTTCTTTTTGTTGTCTATTGCTGTTGCTAGGACTTCTAATACTATGTTGAACAAGAGTGGTGAGAGTGGGCATCATTGTCGTGTTCCTGATCTCAACAGGAAGGCTGTGAGCTTTTTCCCATTGACAATGATATTTGCTGTGGGTTTTTCATAGACAGATTTTATGAAGTTCAGGAATGTTCCCTCTATCCCTGTACTTTGAAGTGTTTTAATCAGGAACGGATGCTGGATTTTGTCAAATGCTTTTTCTGCATCAATTGAGAGGACCATGTGG
>PISX010036507.1:0-11870 GCA_004024625.1 Mellivora capensis | reverse complement strand
AAGATGCCCTTCAACAGACGAATGGATAAAGAAGATGTGGTCCATATACACTATGGAGTATTATGCCTCCATCAGAAAGGATGAATACCCGACTTTTGTAGCAACATGGATGGGACTGGAAGAGATTATGCTGAGTGAAATAAGTCAAGCAGAGAGAGTCAATTATCATATGGTTTCACTTATTTGTGGAGCATAACAAGTAACACGGGGGACATGGGGAGATCGAGGGAAATTGGGGGGGAGATGAACCATGAGAGACTATGGACTCTGAAAAATAACCTGAGGGTTTTGAAGGGGCGGGGGGTGGGAGGTTGGGGGAGCCTAGTGGTGGGTATTATGGAGGGCACGCATTGCATGGAGCACTGGGCGTGGTGTAAAACTATGAATTCTGTTACGCTGAAAAGAAATTTAAAAAAAAAGAGTAAAAAAAAAGAATACATTTAAATTAGTAAACACTCAAAATTAAGGTTGACTTCACACATTTAAAAACTGTTTTTGGAATTTCTAAAGCAATGCATGTTCATCAGAAAAATATAAGAATGTAGGGGTGCCTGGGTGGCACAGTTAGTAAAGCAACTGACTCTTGGTTTCAGTTCAGGTCCTGATCTCAGGGTCATAAGATCAAGCCCCGTCTCAGCTCCATGCTCGGGGCAGAGTCTGCTTAAGATTCTCTCTTCCTCTCCTTCTGCCCACTCTAAAATAAATAAATAAATCTTCTTTAAAAATGTAAGAATTCAGTGGCATATAAATTATTACTAATAATTACTAACAATTAATACATGCTTACAAAGTACCCAGCACTAGGTTTAGAGGTATCTGATTTAATCCACACAATCACCTGATAAAGTAATTATGATATTTTCCTCCACTTTGCAGATGAGGAAAGTGAAGTTCAGAGATGTAAAGTAACTTGCTTAAGGTCTCACATCTTATGAATGGTAGAATGGTATTTGAATTGATTTGATTTTTTTTAATTTTTTTAAAAATGTATTTATTTGTCAGAGAGAGAGGGAGAGCGAGTGAGCAAGCACAGGCAGACAGAGAGGCAGGCAGAGGCAGAGGGAGAAGCAGGCTCCCCGCCGAGCAAGGAGGCCGATGTGGGACTTGATCCCAGGACACTGGGATCATGACCGAGCCGAAGGCAGCGGCTTAACCAACTGAGCCACCCAGGTGTCCCTGATTTGATTTATTAATTTTCTTTACTGTAGCACTTTATTTTTTTTATGGCAGCACTATTTATTTCCAACTTTATTTTATTTTGCTCATTTATAGTGAGGCATGCTGGGGCCTAATGTTTTCACATGACAGTAGAAAACCAAAATTTGTTGACCTCTCTTAAAGAATTGAGTATTGTGTATAAAAACCTTACATAAATTAAAAGGATGAATAAATATACAGTTGGAAATACAAACCATTTACCAACTCAAAGCAACTAACAACCCACTGTGCTTTGGCAGGAAAACATCTGTTAAGAAAGGAAAGTGGGGGATGCCTGGGTGGCTCAGTGGGTTAAGCGTCTGCCTTCGGCTCAGGTCATAATCTCAGGGTCCTGGGATTGAGCCATGCATTGGGCTCTCTGTTCAGCAGGGAGCCTGCTTCCCCCCTCTCTCTCTGCCTGCCTCTCTGCCTACTTCGGATCTCCCTCTCTCTCTGTCAAATAAATAAATAAAATCTTAAAAAAAATAAAGGAAAGTGTGTTTACCTAAAGCTCACATCTTCCCAACCCTGTCAGACCAGCAAGACAGAAATGACAACTGGTTCAGGACTCTTGCCAGCCTCTAGAGAAATCCTGGAATAAGCAGCTCTTACACCTGAATACCTTGCACAGATCAAGACCCTTATGGTCTCAGGGTGCTTGAGTGGCTCAGTCATTAAGTGGCTGCCTTCAGCTCAGGTCATGATCCCAGGGTCCTGGGATTGAACACTGTGTCTGGCTCCCTACTCAGTGGGGAGCCTGCTTCTCCCTCTCCGTCTGTCTGCTACTCTGCCTACTTGTGCTCTCTATCAAATAAATAAAAACTTAAAAAAAAAAAAAAGAACCTCATGGTCTTGCATATTCTCAAGTCAATGGATTTCCATAAACATGTTATCAACCTCAGGATGAAGTGACTGAGCCACACGTGCTAAGGGTTTAAATCAAAGATATGTGCAGGGTATTAAACATATACCAAGGGAATAGTTAACTTGGATACAAGGTCAAGATCAGCAACAAGTTCTCCAATCCAGTGCTGATATCAGATACAAGCTTCAAGGACAAATTTCTTTTCAAAGGCTTATTCCAGTGTCCTGAGGCTAGCATGAGGTGTACACATTTGCTGGGGCAAATTTATACTCTGGAGTTCATTTATGCAGCAAATGCTAAGCATCTGCCTGCCATCCATTTAGAAGCATTTGTGGTGGATGGTGGAGGGGCCCAACTCATCACTCCTGCTTGCTGATCCACATCTGCTGGAAGGTGGACAGTGAGGTTAGCATGGAGCCTCTGACCCACACAGAGTACTTGTGTTCAGGAGGAGAGATGATCTTGATCTTCATCATGTTGTGTTCCAGAGCTATGATCACCTTCTGCATCCTATCTGTGATGCCGGAGTACACGGTGGTCCCGCCAGACAGCACCATGTCAGTGTAGAGGTCCTTCTGGATGTCGATGTCACACTTCATGATGAAGTTGAAGGTGGTCTCCGTACCCATACCCAGGAAGGAAGGCTGGAAGAGCATCTCAGGACAGTGGAACCCCTTGTTGCCATTGGTGATCACCTGCCCATCTGGCAGCTCATAGCTCTTCTCCAAGGAAGAGGAAGACAAGGTGATGGCCACCTCCCGCTCAAAATCCAAAGTGATGTAGCAGAGCTTCTCCTTGATGTCATGCAGGATTTCCTACTTAGTGGTGGTGGTGAAGCTGTAACCACCCTCTGTGAGGGTCTTCAGGAGGTAGTCCATCAGGTCCTGTCTAGCCAGGTCCAGACACAGGATGGCATGGGGTAAGGTGTGCTCCTCATAGATGGGCACAGTGTGGGATATTGCAGTGTGGAATATTTAAACCATGACAATACCAGTGGTGTGGCCAGAAGCATACAGGGATAGCACAGCCCGGATAGCCTCATACGTGGCTGGAGTGTTGTGGTCTCCATGATCTGAGTCATCTGATGGTTGGCCTCAGGGTTTGGGGGGCCTTGGTCAGCAGCATGGGGTGCTCCTCGGGGACCATGCGCAGCTTGTTGTAGAAGGTGTGGTGCCAGATCTTCTCCATGTTGTCCCCATTGGTGACAATGCTGTGTTCAATGGGATTCTTCTGGCCCATGTCCACCATAATGCCCTCATGTCGGGGCTGCCAGATGATGGATGGGAACCAGCTGGCGGAGGGGAATGGGGAGGGTGTTATCCTCAGCAAAGTCAGCCTTGCACCTGCCAGAGCCACTGTCAATGACAAGTGCTGGGATCTCCTTTTCCACTGAGATCAGTGAAGGTGGTGGGAGAACCTGGAGTGCGGTCTGGTTGCAGCGAGTGAGCTAGAATCAGGATTTTAAACCATGCAGTTGCATTCAGCGTCTAAGCTCTTAAACTCCTTTATCCTTTAAGTAAAGGACCCATCAAATTCTCTAATCGTCTTCCCCCAAATGAACTATTATTTACTATTCACTGTAGATTAGAAAGATAAAGTTTAATAACTGGAAAATAACCATTAGTTTTCTCATGAAAATATCAATGAATCAAATATATTATAAATGATATAAAATTAAATGTATACATGTAATGAAATATAATTAATTAATTACATAGAATTAATTAAATATATAGAATTATTTAAAAATATATTTAAATATTCATGGACCCAGATGTCAGCCCAAGAGAAATGAAAACTCATGTCTACATAAAAACGTATATATGGGGGGAGGAGTCAAGATGGCGGAGAAGTAGCAGCTGAGACTACATCAGGTAGCAGGAGATCAGCTAGATAGCTTGTCAAACCATTGCGAATACCTACAAATCCAACAATCAAGATCAAAGGGAGATCAAAGAGAGGAAGAACAGCAATTCTGGAAACAGAAAATTGGCCACTTTCTGAAAGGTAGGACCGGTGGAGAAGTGAATCGAAAGCGACGGGAGGATAGACCGCGGGGGAGGGGCCGGCTCCCCGCAAGCGGCGGAGCCACGGAGCACTAAATCGGGACTTTTAAAAGTCTGCTCCACGGAGGGACATCGCTCCAGAGGCTAAACCGGGGTGAAGCCCACACGAGGTCAGCGTGGCCCCAGGTCCCGCAGGGTCACAGAAGGATCGGGGGTGTCTGAGTGTTGCAGAGCTAGCAGGTATCGGAGCGAGAATCCGGCTACAGAGACAGAGCTGAGGAGTGAGCTCTCAGCTTGGGGTTACCTTGAACCAGTCGCAGGCTGGGTGAGCTCGGAGCGCGGCCAGAGGCAAGGGAGATGGGAGTAGCCGGGGCTTTTCTCTGAGGAGTGGGGCCCTGAAATCTCAGATCCTCCGGGCCAGAGACTGGGAGGTCGCCATTTTCATTCCCGTCCTCCGGAACGGGAAAGGGGGGTGGGGTAATGGACATTGGGGAGGGTATGTGCTATGGTTAGTGCTGTGAAGTGTGTAAACCTGGTGATTCACAGACCCGTACCCCTGGGGATAAAAATATATTTATAAAAAAAAATAATAAAAACTTAAAAAAAAAGACAAAAAAAAGACCATGAGGAACATAAAAAAAAAAAAAACGACGTATATATGAATGCTCATAGCAGCATTATTCGTAATAGCCAAAAAGTGGAAACAATTCAAATATCCATAAACTATTGATTGATAGGGGCTCCCTATTATATATGCTTTTGTATGGTCCCCTCTCACATAGAATCTGGATAGACATCACTCTTTTTTTTTTTAATTAGTAATATTTTATTTTATTTTTTAAAATATTTTATTTATTTGACAGAGATCACAAATGGGCAACTGAGGCCAGTCAATCCATGGAAGCATGACAGATAAGACAATAAGCCACTGAATTTTGGAGTGTTTTTCTTGTGTAGCCATAAATAATTGAAATGAATATTTTTGGTTTGTATTCTTTTTTTTTTTAAGGTTTTATTTATTTATTTGACACAGAGAGAGAGATCACAAGTAGGCAGAGAGGCAGGCAGAGAGAGAGAGAGGAGGAAGCAGGCTCCCTGCTGAGCAGAGAGCCTGATGCGAGGCTTGATCCCACGACCCTGGGATCATGACCTGAGCTGAAGGCAGAGGCTTAACCCACTGAGCTACTCAGGTGCCCCGAAACCAATTACTTTTGAGAATGTTTCTCAATTATGGGAACTTGTCTGCTGTTTCTTTATAATGTATGCATTTTGTCAGGAATCTCATAGAAGTAATGCTGTGCGAGTCTCCTGGAATCATATGAGCAGCCACATGATGTCAATTTGTTCCATTAATGGTGATGTCAACTGCTATTACTTAATTAAGATGGTGTCTGCCAGGTTCTCTATTGTAACATAATTATTAATTATTTTGTATGAAGAATCTTTGAGATCATTTGAATATCTTGTTTCTTATCAAATTTCCATCAGTTTAAGCATTGATTAATGATTCTAACCTGAATAAATTATTCTGATGATTATGAAATAGGGATTTTTTGAAACTTATTATTCCTTCTAGATTTATTAGGTAGGATAGAAATTTCCTTTCTCTCCTATTAATTAATGTCAGTATGGATTCAGGATCTTTCTCTCTCTCTTTTTTTTTTTTCTTCAGGATTTCTTTTTTACTCACAGAGTTACAACCTGTTGGTATCATTACTTATTTTGATACTCACTTTGTCCCAGACTTGACCAGCAGGAGCCTCTTCAAACTGGTTGCTATGTCTTACGGACATGTCTCCATCATTTTCCAAACATTTTTTTTTAACTTTTTAGTGTCATAAAATGTTCTAAATACATACAGCTTATATTTCCCCTAGAGTTGGTCATTCTGGCAAAGAGATCTGGTTCCTTTTAGTGGATAATGTTATCTAGAAACCAAGATCTAAATAAACTCATTGTTATTAGAATACTGTTGCTTCTAGACCTTCTTAGTGAACAAGTTAGAAAACACACACATATACACACAGAATTAGTATTATTTTTATAGCATTTTTAAAGATTTTATTTATTTGAGAGAAGGAGAGAGAGAGAGAGCATGCCCATGTATGAGTAAGGGGAGGGACAGCAGGAGAAACAGACTCTCCACTTAGCAGGGAGCTAGACAGGGGCTTGATCCCAGACTCTGGGGTCATGATCTGAGTCAAAGGCAGATGTCCCCAGATGCCCTACACACAATTATATTTATCTATCTATCTAATCGGGCCATAATACTGATATCTCCAGTTTCTGTGCAACACTCCAGGATATATATATTCTGGACTTCCTAACTTCCATAGTTGTAACACTTTTCTCTGATAGTGAAAAATCTGTATTTATTTATTTGCCTAACCCTGGACATGCCAACCTCCACCCCTTACTAGATACTAGTGGAAAGCTCAGCTGCAAAGAAAGGAAAGAGGAAGAGAAAAGAAAAGCCTTTTTTTAATATGTGTCAGAAATTTGAGCAACATATAGTAAACATATATGTATATTCAACTTTTTGACCAAGCAGTTCACAGTTCAATTTTCTGAAATAGCAAAAAGGATAGGGGCACCTGAGGGGCTCAGTCAATTAAGCATCTGGCTCTTGATTTTGTCTCAGGTCATGATCTCAGGGTCCTAAGACTGAGCCCCGTGTGGCATTTGAAATTCATTTTCTCTCTTCTCCAGCCTTCCTCCTCCACCTCACGAGCTCTCTCTTTAGAAAAAAAAAAAATAGGGGCACCTGGGTGGCTCAGTGGGTTAAAGCCTCTGCCTTCGGCTCAGGTCATGATCCCAGGGTCCTGGGATCGAGCCCCACATCAGGCTCTCTGCTCAGCAGGGAGCCTGCTTCCCTTCCTCTCTCTCTGCCTACTTGTGATCTCTGTCTGTCAAATAAATAAAAAAATAAATAAAATCTTTAAAAAAATAGCAAAAAGGACAGACAAGTTTGCTTAAAGATCCGTATTATTATCATTAACAAAGATTTTAGCAAACTCGAGTTTCAGTGGCATCTCAAAAAGTATGAAAAGAATGAGATTGTGAGCTAGAAGGAACTCAGTATAATTTCTGTCTCTAAGACTCAGTGAACCTTGAGTAAATTTCCCAATTTCTCTGAAATTAAGTTTCCTCTTCTGTAAAATGGAGATGAAAGGAAGACATTGTTTTTTGGACTAGATGAAAACAACATATTTACAGTGGATTACCTTGATAAAGACTGGATCTTGAGATTTTTAAAGTCAAATAAAAGGTATTACTTAAAAGTTATAAGTGGGGAAGCAGCAAGATGGTGGAGGAGCAGGAGACCTAAATATCATCAGATCCCAGGAGTTCAGCTAGATAGTTATCAAACCATTCTGAACATCTGTAAACTCAACAGGAGATTGAAGAGATGAAGAGCAGCAATTCTAGGAACAGAAAAGTGACAACTTTCTGGAAGGTAGGATGTGAGAGAAGTGAATCTAAGGTGATATACGGGAAGAGAGACTGCTGGAGGAGGGGCCGGCTCCCGGCAAGCAGTAGAGCAGCTGAGCACAAAATCAGAACTTTTAGAAGTCTGCTCCACTGAGGGACGTCGCTCCAGAGGCTAAGCAGGGGGTAGAGCCCTCACTGGGACAGTGTGGTCTCAGGACCCGCTTGGTCACAAAAAGACCTGGGGTTGTCTGAGTGTGGCAGAGCTCCCAAATATCTGAGTGGGGAAGCTGGCTGCAGAGACAGAGCCGAGGAAGGGGTTACCTTAAATCATGATCAGAGGCACAGTTGGATCACTGCTCTTTGAGCAGGGACCCCAAAAGTGGCAAATCCGGGAAAACTCACCTTCCTGCCCAGGGGGGGAGTGGTGCAGGAGCATGCTGCAGGAATCTGCTGGGTTTGGAGAATCCAAAGGGGACTGTGTGCCAGAGATAGAAACGCTCGGTCACAGCCAGATGAGCTCAGAGTGCAGCTGGAGACCAAGGAGGCAGGAGAGATTGACTTCTTTTCTCTGAAGGGGCACTGAGGAGTGGGGCCCTGAGCTCTCATCTCCTCCATGATGGAGATTGGGAGGTCGCCATCTTCAATTCTCCTCCTCTAAACCTGTACAGAAAGCATTCAGGTAACAAAAGCTCCCAAGAGCAAACCCAAGCAGATTACTTAGACTGGCCCCTGGCAAGGGTGGTGCAATTCCGCCTCCGGGAAAGACATTTGAGAATCACTGCAACATGCCCCATCCCCAGAAGATCAGCAAGAACATCCAGCCTAGACCAAGTTCACCTATCAATGAGAATGCAGAACTCCAGGGCTAGGGGAATGCAGCATATAGAATTCATGGCTTTCCCCTCATGATTCTTTAGTCTTTCAAAGTTAAATTTTTTAAATTTTACTTTTTTCTTATTTCATTTTTTCCTCTTTCTTACTTTGACCTTTTTTTAACTATTTTATCTTATCAATACCTTTTCAAAAATACTTAAAAATTTTTTTTTATTTATTTACTTGACACAGAGAGAGAGAGAGAGAGAGAGATATCTCAAGTAGGCAGAGAGGCAGGCAGAGCAAGGGGAAAGCAGCCTCCCTGCTGAGCAGAGAGCCCAATGCAGGGCTTGATCCCAGGACCCTGAGATCATGACCTGAGCCAAAGGCAGAGGTTTAACCCACTGAGCCACCCAGGTGCCCTCAAAAAATCTTTTTAAATTTTCATTGTTATAGTCATATTCTATCCCTTCATTGTATTTAACCTTATTTTTAACATACATATGAGTTTTTCTTTCTTTAAAATTTTGAGATACAGTTTCTTCTTCCCTTCTTCTTCTTCTTCTTCTTCTTCTTCTTCTTCTTCTAAGATTTTGTTTATCCACCTGACACAGAGAGAGATCACAAGTAGGCAGAGAGGCAGGCAGAGAGAGAGCGGGGGAAGCAGGCTCCCTGCTGAGCAGAGAGCCCGATGTGGGGCTCGATCCCAGGACCCCGAGATCATGACCTGAGCCAAAGGCAGAAGTTTAACTCACTGAGCCACCCAGGTGCCCCCTTTTTTTATTTGTATATATTTTTTCAGTGTTCCAAAATTCATTGTTCATGCACCACACCCAGGGCTCCATGAAAAATTCTAACAGATCAAAATGTACCCTAAATCTAGCACATGGCTTTGCTCTAGTCTCCAGCCTGATCTTATTCTTTCTTCTTTTTTTTTCTTTTTTTTCAACCAACTTCTTATCAATTCCTTTTTTAGAATCTTTTTATTTTTATTTTTAGTATTTTTTTAAGATTTTATTTATTTATTTGTCAGAGAGAGAGTGAGAGAGTGAGCACAGACAGGCAGAGTGGCAGGCAGAAGCAGAGGGAGAAGCAGGCTCCCTGCCGAGCAAAGAGCCCGATGTGGGACTCAATCCCAGGATGCTGGGATCATGACCTGAGCTGAAGGGAGCCCCTTAACCAACTGAGCCACCCAGGTGTCCCTAGAATCTTTTTAAATTTTCATCTTTACAGTCATATTCTATCCCTTCATTGTTTTTATCCTTATTTTTGTATATATATGTTTTTCTTTCTTTAAAATTTGGGGAGGCAGTTTCTTCTAACAGACCAAAATACACCCAAAATCAAGTGTGTGGCTCTGTTCTATTCACCAGTCTAGTATATATATATATATATTTTTTTTTTTTTTCTTTTTTTTTTCCTCCTTTCTTCCTCCCCTGGTTTCAGGTCTTTTCCAATGTGGTTAGTGTATGTTTTTCTGGGGTCATTGCTAACCTTTTAGTATTTTGTTCTCTCATTTGTCTGTTCTTATCTGGATAAAATGACAAGGTGGAAAGACTCACCTCAAACAAAAAAAACAAACAAACAAGAGACAGTACTGACAGCTAGGGACCTAATCAATATGGACATTAGTAAGATGTCAGAACTAGAGTTCAGAATGATGACTATTAAGGTGCTAGCTGGGCTCAAAAAAAAAACCAAGAAAACCATGGAAGGTACTAGAGAATCCCTTTTTGGATTAATAAAAGAATTAAAATCTAACCAAGTGAAATAAAAAAAGTTATTAAAGAGGAGCAATAAAAAATGGAGGATCTTACCACTAGGATAAACGAGGCAGGAGAATTAGTGATGGAGAAGACCAAATGATGGAGAATAAAGAAGCTGAGAAAAAGAGAGATAAACAACTACTGGACCATGAGGGGAGAATTTGAGAGATAAGTGATATCATAAGACAAAACAATATTAGAGTAACTGGAATCCCAGAAGAAGAAGAAAGAGAGAGAGGGACAGGAGGTTTATTGGAGCAAATTATGGCAGCAAATTTCCCTAATTTGGTGAAGGGAACAAACATCAAATCCAGGAGGCACAGAGAATCCCCCTCAAAATCAATAAAAGTAGGTCAACACCCCATCATCTAAGAGTAAAACTTACAAGTCTCAATGACAAAGAGAAAATCCTGAAAGCAGCTCCAGACAAGAGGTCTTTAACATACAATGGTCTCCAATGGTAGAAATATTAGATTGGCAGCAGACCTATCCACAGAGACCTGGCAGGTCAGAAAGGAACTGGCGTGATATATTCAGAGCACTAAACGAGAAAAATATGTAGCCAAGAATACTATATCCAGCTAGGCTGTCATTGAAAATAGAAGGAGAGATAAAAAGCTTCCAGGAAAAACAAAAACTAAAAGAATTTGCAAGTACCAAACCAGCCCTACAGGAGATATTGAAAGGGGTCCTCTAAGCAAAGAGAGAGCCTAAAAAGAAAAGAACAGAAAGGAACAGAGACAATATACAGTAACAGTCACCTTACAGGCAATATAATGGCACTAAATTCATATCTTTCAATAGTTACCTGAATGTAAATGGGATAAATGCCCCAATAAAAAGATACAGGGTATCAGAATGGATAAAACAAAAACAAAAACAAAAAACAAAACAAACAAACAAACACCAAGACCCAGCAGTATGCTGTCTGTAAGAAACTCATTTTAGACCCAAAGACACCTCCAGATTTAAAGTGAGGGGGTGGAAAACCATTTACCATGCTAATGGACATCAAAAGAAAGCTGGGATGGCAATCCTTATGTCAGATAAATTAGATTTTAAACCAAAGTCTATAATAAGAGATGAGGAAGGACACTATATCACACTTAAAGGGTCTGTCCAACAAGAAGATCTAACAATTTTAAATATCTATTCCCCTAACAATGGAGCAGCCAATTATATAAACCAAAAAATAAAATCAAATAAACACATTGACAATAATACAGTAATAGTAGGGGACTTTAACACCCTCCTCCCTGAAATGGACAGATTATCTAAGCAAAAGATCAGCAAGGAAATAAAGGCTTTGAGTGACCCACTGGACCACATGGACATCACAGACATATTTGGAACACTCCATCCCCAAGCAACAGAATACACATTCTTCTCTAGTGTTCATGGAACATTCTCCAGAACAGATCACTTCCTGGGTCACAAATCGGGTCTCAGCTGGTATCAAAAGATTGGGATCATTCCTTGCATATTTTCAGACCATAATGCTTTGAAACTAGAACTCAATCACAAGAAGGAAGTTGGAAAGAACTCAAATTCATGGAGGCTAAAGAGCATCTTACTAAAGAATGAATGGGTCAACCAGGACATTAAAGAAGAATTTAAAAAACTCATGGAAACAGGGTGCCTGGGTGACTCAGTGGGTTAAAGCCTCTGCCTTTGGCTCAGGTCATGATCCCAGGGTCCTGGGATTGAGCCCCACTTTGGGCTCTCTGCTCCATGGGGAGCCTGCTTCCTCCCCTCTCTTTCTGCCTGCCTCTCTGCCTACTTGTCATCTCT